>JAWQEG010007501.1:0-2500 GCA_033782935.1 Petrolisthes cinctipes
AATGGTTAGATAGCTCGTAAAATTCTCTATCAACACACACAAATAGAAGTGACAAAGGTTTGATGGAATTAGAGTTAGAGAGAGATAAAGTGAGAGGTGAATATTTTTTACTAATTTTTTGGAAAAGTTTTTTGGATTTGGACACGACTTCCTTCTTATTCATGGACACTGGAATGTAAATAATAAAACGGTTAGATAGCCTGTAAAATTCTCTATCTACACACACAAACAGAAGTGAAAAAAGTTTGATAGAATTAGAGATAAAGAGAAAAAAAGTGAGAGAGGTGAGTGAGATAGGTAAGTGTTTTGGAAATATATTTTCGTTTTGGACATCAGTGCCTCCTTATTCATGGATACTGGAAAGAAAATAAAAAAACGATTAGATAGCCCGTAATATCTACACACATAAACAGATGTGAAAAAAATATATAGAATTAGAGATAGAGAGAGATAAAATAAGATAGGTGAATATTTTTTACTCCTGTTTTGGAAAAGTTCTTGGGTTTTGGACATAAGTGCCTCCTTATTCTTGGATACTGGAAAAAAAAATAATAAAAATGGTTAGATAGACCGTAAAATTTTCTATCTACACACATAAACGGAAGTAAAAAATGTTTGATAGAATTATAGATAGAGAGAGATAAAATGAGAGAAGTGAATATATTTTACTAATTTTTTGGAAAAGTTTTTTGGTTTTGGACATCAGTGCCTATTTATTCATAGGTAATAGAAAAGCATTAAAAAAACAGTTTGATAGCCCGTATAATTCTATATCCATATACACAAACAGAAGTGAAAAATGTTTGATAGAATTAGAGATAGAGAGAGATAAATTGAGATAGGTGAATATTTTTTACTAGTTTTTTGGAAAATATTTTGGATTTGGACGTCCATATTTTTTTAATTATTGATACTGGAATAAAAATATATATAGAGAGATTTATAGATAGATAAATTCTATATCTATACACACAAACAGACATGAAATAGCACACACACACAGAGATACACAAAAATGTACACCCACAAATATTTTTGTTTAGTTATTTTCCGAAATATTTTTTGGTTTTTGATATTAATACTTTTTTAATTATTAATACTAGAATGAAAATAATAAAAAAGCGTTAAATAGCCCGTAAAATTTTCTATCTACGCACACAAACAGACACGCAAAAAGTTAGGTAGAATTAGAGATACAGTGAGATATAGTGAGATAGGTGAATATTTTTGACTAGATTTTTGGAAAATATTTTGGATTTGGACGTCCATATTTTTTTAATTATTAATAATGGAATAAAAATATAGGGAGAGAGATTTATAGATGGATAAATTTTGTATCTATACACACAAACAGACACGAGATAGCACGCACACACACAGTGATACACACAATATTTTACACACACAAATAATTTTGTTTACTTATTTTTTGAAATATTTTTTGGTTTTGGACATCAATGCCTCCTTACCCATGAACACTGGAATAAAAATGGAAAAACCGTTAGATAGCCCATAAAATTCTCTATTTACACACACAAACAGACACGAAATAGCACGCATACACACAGAGATACACACAAAAAACATACTCACACGACAACTTTTTCAGATTTTTACTCTTCTGAATGAGATGAACCAGGCCTCCAAAACCATTAGACCCAAGTTCGAGTCCGGTGAGGTGCAGTTCGGTGAGGTTGGGGGCGGAGTGTGACAGTGAGGTTGTGATGTGTAACAAGTCTATGTCCTGTATGTAGATGTCTAACTTCACCGTGTGTACGCTTTCAAACGCCCTCTGAAGAAAAACTCCCATGAGATAATGGATATGAAAAAACGTACATAAAAAAACATGAAAAAACGCACATAAAAAAACGGACTTAAGAAAATGGACATGAAAAAACACAGACACAGCTGGAAAAAAATGCACATAAGAAAACACACATAGAATAATAATATACACACAAATACATACATAAATACATACATACATACACACACAAGTCTATGTCTTGTATGTACAGTCGGCAAAAAAAGTTTCGTTACCATCCCTAAAACAGAGTGATGTAACGTTGGTACACCTGACTGGTGAGTGTCGTACCTCCGCCACCCTCCGGCCTTCATAAGTCCGTGCCCCTGGCCAATGCCCCTCAGTGTGTCATGGCCAGCCAAGTAGGAATGACGTTCTTTCAGCCAGTGCTATATTTTCTGGGTATTTCACGGTTATTCTTGTTCTAAAATACTCAAACGCATTTCCTTATGTTTAATAATGAATAGTTAAATAGTAAGAGTTCTTCAACACTCAAAATTTAATTTAAAATTAGGTAAACTTTTGATATAAAAAAGTTGACACTGCCGGGGCAATGACGATTCCCGTCCAGCATGTCCCGGATGACACGAGTCACAGCTACCCAGTCGGCGGAGTACCAACCCTACCGGGCTTACCCATGTTAAAATTAACGTGGGGGTGGTAACGAAACTTTTTTTGCCGACTGTACATGTCTAA
>JAWQEG010007501.1:5000-12500 GCA_033782935.1 Petrolisthes cinctipes
AAGTACTATCTCCTTGTTCCGGTATCCAAACTGTCGCTTTATGTACCCTAACATCCTTTGGGCTTTCTTCTCAGCCTCAATACACTGCTTTGAGAACTTGAGGTCGCTGGTGATAGTTACACCCAAGTCTTTCTCAGTATCAGTGCTTACGAGAGCATTGCCCTTAAGGTCATACTCTGTTCGGGGGTTTCTGTGGCCTATATGCATAACTTTGCATTTGTTCACGTTAAATGGCATTTGCCACGTGTCAGACCACTCCCCGATCTTCCTAAGATCTTCTTGTAAGCGGGTAGTATTTCCTTCTTTCGCGACATTCATACCAAGCTTAGTATCATCGGCGAATTTGGAAATCTTGGCAACCATGTCACCATCCACGTCATTAACATAGATGATAAACAGTAGTGGTCCCAGAACAGAACCTTGGGGAACACCGCTAGTAACGGGCACCCACTCTGAAGCCTGTCCATTCACTACCACCCGCTGCCGTCTGTCACTTAGCCAGTTCTCTATCCAATTTGCCACATTTCCGTCTATGCCCAGTGCACGCACTTTCCGAAGGAGGCGGCGGTGGGGTACCTTATCAAAGGCTTTCTGAAAGTCTAAGTAGACAACATCGACCGCTTTATCCCGATCATGCTCACTGAAAACAAAATGGAAGAATTCCACCAGATTTGTGAGGCATGACCGGTGCTGCCGGAACCCATGCTGGGAACCCCTCAGTAGCAAATTTGATTCTAAGTATGCTGTTATTTTGTCCACCATGATGCTCTCCATGAGTTTACAGACTATCGAGGTTAAACTGATGGGTCTGTAGTTTGACGGTTGGCTAGCATCTCCCTTCTTGAAGATAGGAGTCACCTCTGCCTCACGCCAGTCTCTAGGAACGCATCCAGTCTGGATTACCCTGTTGAAGACCATGCACAGGTGCCGTGATACTTCACCATGCACTTCTTTCAGCACTCTAGGTAAGAACCCATCCGGACCGGGGGACTTGTTTGCTTTTAATTTGATTATTTTTCTCTCGATTTCTTCTTGGGTGAAGACCATTGACTCCAACTTCTCACTGAAGGAGTCCAAAGGTTCGGGAATGGGACCACTCTCCTCAGAGAACACTGAAGAGAAATACTCATTTAAGAGGTTAGCATTTTCTGCATCAGAGTGCATCAATGCTCCATCCTCATTCACCAAGGGACCGATCCTGCGTCGGATTGGTTTACGGCCATTCACATAACTGAAAAACTCCTTGGGGTTCTCTTTGCAGAGTCTAGCCACACGGACCTCCTCAGCACGCTTAGCCGCCCTTATTTTGGACTTCACGTTTCGATTCAGTCTTCTATGACCGTCAAAGTCCCCAGATGTCTTCGCTCGACGATACGCAGTTCTCCTCTCCCTTAGTAGGTTACGGATTTCCCGATTAAACCACTTAGGTTGAATGAACTTCTGACCTGTTCCCTTCAGAGGAATAAAGCGCGACTGAAGTTCCATGAAGGAAAACAAGAATGACCTCCACAGATCATCAGCACTCTCTCCCTCCTCTAGTTCCATTTCAGCAACACTTTCACGAAGACCTGCAAAGTTCGCTCTCCCCATGTCTAATTTTCTATGCACCGGGGTCACGGACTCCATATTAGGGACTTTAACTGAAAATCTTATAAGCTTGTGGTCGCTTCCACCTATTTCTTCGTTTACAGAGAGGTCTTGAATGATGTCATCCTCTGAGGTGAGGACCAAGTCGAGTATGTTAGCACCTCTTGTTGGCTCCCTTACCCATTGAGTGAGGAATTCATCATTTACAAACTCCAAGAGTGGTGTGTTCTCGGCAGAGGTCTCTCTGGTTTCCCAGTCAACATGTGTGTTGAAGTCCCCCATAAGGATGCACACCCTGCCGTCCACTAGTTCACCCAGCATCTGGTATAGGTCCCTGTCCATCTCACTGAGTTGTCCAGGGGGTCTATAAAGCAGCAGGGTTCTGTATTTTGCAGTGCCTATTTCTAGGTCAACTCCAAGGAGCTCGTGGTTCGATGTGATGTTGCAGGTCATCGATTTGATGGAGTTCTTTACATACAACAGCACACCACCACCCCCTCTGTCCTCTCTATCTTTGTGGAAGAGTTGGTAGCCTGGAATCACGAATTCCCCTTCAAGATCTCTGTCTGAGGTTCTCAACCATGACTCCGTTATGGCCACCATCTCGGGTTCCTCTGTCGCAACGAGGGCCCGCAGTTCCAAAAACTTGTTTCGGATGGACCTGGCGTTGAACAATAGAACCTTCAGGGAACCCCCAACTGCAGGGCTCCCTATATTCCTCCGTTTCCCGGTTTGGTCATTGTCTTGGTAGTGCTGGGGATATCCTTCTTCAGGATCTCAGCGAATGTCTTCTCTGGGGTCACTCTAGCATAGCGATGAGGGCTCTCCTCCACGCTCGGTCGAGTGCTCCTGAGACATCGTCGGACGGCGTCTTCCATTAATTTGGAAAGCACTTCTTTCCCCTTTAGTGAGAGATGTGTGCCATCCCTCTGGTAGAGGTCGTCTCTACCAAAGAGTGAGGTGTAGGGGTCCACAAAGAACACCCCCTCGGCAGTACACAAATCAGCCAGGCGCTGATTTACTGCAATGTTCTTTGACAGAGCAGTCCCTAAAGAGAGAGAGAGAGAAAGAGAGAGAGAATGAATATATATACAGAGAGAGTGTGTGAGAGAGGGAGAGTGAGTATGTGTGTGCATGAGAGAGAGAGGGTGTGTGTATGTATATGTGTGTATGAGAGAGAGAGAGAGAGAGAGAGAGAGAGAGAGAGAGAGAGAGAGAGAGAGAGAGAGAGTGAGAGAGAGAGAGTGAGAGAGAGAGAGAGGGTGTGTGTGTGTATGTGTATGTATGAGAGAGAGAGAGTGTGTGTATGTGTGTGTATGAGAGAGAGTGTGTGTGTGTATGTGTGTGTATGAGAGAGAGTGAGAGAGAGAGTGGGAGAGAGAGAGAGTGGGGGAGAGAGGGAGGGAGAGAGAGAGAGATTAACATATTATAATAATAATAATAATAATAATAATAATAATAATAATAAAAATATGAAATTCAATAATACTTACATACATACATACATACATACACTATCTCTCTCTCGCACACACACACACACACACACACTCTCTATCTATCTATCTCTCACACACACTCTCTCCCTCTCCCTATCTATCTCTCACACTCACTCTGTCTCTATGTCACAAACACACACACACACACTCTCTCTCTCTCTCTCTCTCTCTCTCTCTCTCTCTCTCTCTCTCTCTCTCTCTCACACACACACACACTCTTTCACACACACACACACACTCTCTCTCTCTCTCTCTATCTATCTCTCTCTCACACATCCTCTTTCACATTCTCTCTTTCGCACACACTATCTTTCACACACTCTCTATCTCTCACACACTATTTCACACTCTCTCTTTCTCTCCCTGTATCTATCTATCTATTTCACACACACTCTCTTTCACACACTCTTTCACACACACTCTTTCTCTTTCACACACACACTCTCTTTCACTCACTCTCTCTCTCGCACACACTCTTTCACACATTCTTCCTCTTTCACACACTAACTATCTTTCTATCTCTTTCACACACTCTGTCTCTTTCACACTCACTCCCTATTCCTCTCTCTCACACTCTCTCACACACTCTCTCTCTCTCTCTCTATCTCACACACTCTCCCTCACTCTCATACTCGCACACTAACTATCTTTCTATCTCTCTCTCACACACTCACTCCCTATTCCTCTCTCACACTCTCTCTCTCTCTCTCTCTCTCTATCTTACACACTCTCACTCACTCTCACACAGACTCCCTCACTCTCTCTCTTTACCTATTTCACACATTTTTTCACACTCTCTCACACACACTCTCACACACACTCACCTCAAAGCAGTGAAGAAATCCGAGTACAGTTCGGGTGAGGCCTCAGTGAACGAACTCTCTCTCTTTCACACACTCTTTTTCGCACACACTCTCTCTCACACACTTTCGCACACTCTATCACACATTGTCTCTATCTCTTTCACACACTCTCTATCTTTCTCTCCCCCTATCTATCTCTCTTTCACACACTCTTTCACACACACTCTCTTTCGCACACATTCTCTCTTTCACACACTTTCGCACACTCTATCACACATTGTCTCTATCTCTTTCTCTCCCCCCTATCTATCTCTCTTTCGCACACATTCTCTCTTTCGCACACATTCTCTCTTTCGCACACATTCTCTCTTTCACACACTATCTATCTCTCTCTCTCTTTCACACACTCTCTATCTTTTTCTCTCCCTATCTATCTCTCTTTCACACACTATCCCTCACTCTCTCACACACTCACACTCCCCCTCTCTCTCACACTCACACACTCTTTTTCACACACTCTCTTTCACACACCCTATTTCTCTATCTTTCTATCTCACACACACTCTTTCTCTTTCGCACACTCTTTCACACTCTCCCTCTCTTTCGCACACATTATCTTTCACACACTATCTCTCACACACACTCACTCCCTATCTCACACACACACATTTCCCCCCCCTCTCTCTCTTTACCTATTTCACACATTTTTTCACACTCTCTCTCACACACACTCTCACTCCCTCACTCTCTATCTATCCTCCTCCCTCCCTCACACACACACACTCTCCCTCACACACACACTCTCTCTCTCTCTCTCTCTCTCTCTCTCTCTCTCTCTCTCTCTCTCTCTCTCTCTCTCTCTCTCACACACACACACTCTCCCTCACACACACTCTCCCTATTCATCTATCTATCACACACTCTCCCTCACTCTCACACACACTCACACTCTATATATCTATCAATCTCTCACTATTTCACACCCTCCCCCTATCACACACACACTCTCTCTATCTATCCTTCTCCCTCTCTCTCACACACACACTCTCACACACTCACCTCAAAGCAGTGAAGAAATCCGAGTAGAGTTCGGGTGAGGCCTCAGTGAACGAACTCTCCTGGTCTGGATTTCGACTTTTGATTCTCCAAATCAATTCCAAAATTTTGAGTTTCTTAAAATTCTGGGTTAGAATTTGACTCCAGCCTTCGAAGTCGATCTCTGATGTCGATATAGTCACGCAACGTCGATCCAGAAGCCTTGCAATCGCCCTGCAATTCTGATTCGTGCATTCGGCCTCTCGTAGTAGCAACAAAATCTCTCGGTCTTCTTGCAGGTAGCTGGCTGTAATTGTGGTCAATGCTCCTCCGCCTCCTGTACCACTCGTGCCGGTGTATTATGCAAAACGCAGGACCATGCAGATTCCAGGACGAGAGAGAAAAAGCGATTATAGTGACACTTGTCGGTGCGCAAGTAAAACAGGAGTGTTCAATATTATTAAATATGCATTTTTAATACATTTCAGCTAATTAATTTAATTATTTAATTAATTTAATTATTATTGATTTTCAGGAAAAAAAACGGCTTTTTTATCAAATTAATTACTATAAATGACTAATATAAATAAAAAATAAACATAAATTAATTTGGTAAAAAAAGCCGTTTTTAAAGAATAAAATATTAAAAACAATTAAATTAATTAATTAAAATTTATTTTAAATTACAAAACATAATGCTATTTAACTTTAAAATGTTTATTTTTTATTTATATTAGTCATTTATAGTAATTAATTTGATAAAAGAGCCGTTTTTTTCCTGAAAAACAATAATAATTAAATTAATTAAATAATTAAATTAATTAGCTGAAATGTATTAAAAATGCATATTTAATAATATTGAACACTCCTGTTTTACTTGCGCACCGACAGGTGTCGCTATAATCGCTTTTTCTCTCTCGTCCTGGAATCTGCATGGTCCTGCGTTTTGCATATTACACCGGCACCCCGACTGACATTTGTCCAAGTTACAGCGCAGCTCCTGTTAATTTTCTTCAATGCCAGGTGGGCTTTACTGCCCAATATACCCACTAGGAATTTTAACACATGTTCGTTCTTACTGTAAATGGCGTTAAAGTGCTTACACTCCCTACATTCGCTCATCAAACCGGCCTTATCTTTAATCCTATACCCGGAGTCTTTAGTCAGGTGATTTGCCATGTAAAACGAAGCCAGGTACTCCAAAAATATCTTATGAACCGGTTTCCAAAATTTTCTCTGTCCCAGAATATCGCTTTCCAAATCGTTGGCTAAAAACCCCAGATCTAGAATTTCAGTATAGTTTTTTTTCACGTGTTTGCGTATTTCCAGTTCGCTGAATCTTGTTTTATCGTTGGTGAGCGCCCTAAAACACAGCTTCCCGAATGCCAGGAACAGTTCTCGATAGTGTGGTGGGACTCCTCGGTATTTTCATTAATAAGATTGGGTTGAGTGTTGTGTGAGTGCGTGTGTGTGTTTCTGGAGGCACCACCACCACACGTGAGAGCGTCGGCGGCCATCGTACCACCACCACCATCGTATACACCACCACAGGCATCCATCGTATCCCCCATCGTACCACCTGACGACGATGACTTCTTAGAATTCCACTTGATCAAACACAGCATAATTTTAAACATGACATCTGACAATTTCTGCGGTAACTTTTCCTTCGTTAATCCGTCTTTACCGAATAACATACAGAGCAATACGCAAAATAACGGCCGCTTAGCCAAGGTACGGTACTTATTATCGTGCTCTATAATTTTCGCGAGGTTCCGTCCGTTAAATTCTTCGTTAGCGAGCTTAATTAAAGTATTTAGCAATAAATTAGTTCATCTGGTTATCACTGAAGCCTATGACTACGAGGCGTTGGGCCACTGTCTGTATGGTGTTGGGACGAGCTGTTACCACTACCTGTAGGTGAGAGAGTGAGAGGGTGTGAGAGTGGGTGAGGGGAGTGTAGGGAGAGGGGGGGGGTGGGAGTGGGTGTGTGTGTGTGTGTGTGAATGAGGGAGGGAGGGAGAGAGAGAGTGTGTGAGATAGAGTGGGGGAGAGAGGGAGGGAGAGAGTGTGGGAGGGAGAATGGGTGTGTGTGTGGGTGAGGGAGTGAGTGTGAGTGTATGTGTGTATATGTGTGTGTGTGTATAAGCGACTGTTTGTATGGTGTTGGGCCGAGCTGTTACCACTACCTGTGTATGAGAGTGTGAGAGTGTGGCATGGTGTGGTGAGGGAAGGGGTGTGGGAGTGTGTGTGTGTGTGTGTGTATGAGGGTTGGGGAGTGATATTGATTTTATACATATAATAATAATAATAATAATAATAATAATAATAATAGTATTAATTATATTTACATAATAATATTATTAATAATAATAGTAATAATATTAAAAATAATATTAATAATAATAGTAGTAATAATAATAATAATAATAAAAATAATAATGATAATAATAACAATAATATATTTATAATAGTAATAATAATAATAAAAATAGTTATAGTAGTAATAACATTAATCATTATAATAATAATAATAATAATAATAGTAATAAGAGTAGTACTAATTATAATATTAA
>JAWQEG010007501.1:17500-42762 GCA_033782935.1 Petrolisthes cinctipes
TTTAGGATTAAATTTTTTTTTAAGTATTAATTTTTTTAAGTTTCTTATTTTTTTTTAAGTATTATTATTATTATTTTTCTAAGTATTAATTTTTTTTAAGTATTAATTTTTGTTTAAGTATTATTATCTTTTTAAGTATTATTTTTGTTTTAAGTATTAATTTTTTTTAATATAAATTTATTTTAAGTATTACATTTTTTTAAGTATTAATTTTTTTTAAGTATTATTTTTTATTGTATTAATTTTTTTAAGTATTTCTTTTAAGTATTAAAAAAATTTAAGTAATAATTTTTTTAGGTATTCATTTTTTTTAAGTATAAATTTCATTTTTAAGTATTAATTTTTGTTTAAGTATGAATATTTTTTTTATTATTAACTTTTTTTTTAAGTATTATTTTTTTTAAGTTTTAATATTTTATTATTTTTTTTTAAGTATTAATTTTTTTTAAGTATTAAATTTTTTTTAAGTATTAAATTTTTTTTAAGTAGTAAATTGTTTTTAAGTATTAATTTTTTTTAAGTATTAATTTTTTGTAAGTTTTAATATTTTTTTAAGTATTAATTTTTTTAAGTATTATTTTTTTTAGTATTAATATATTATTTTTTTTTTTTTTTTTTTTTTTTTTAGTATTATTATTATTGTTATTTTTTATTATTATTTTTTTCTAAGTATTAATTTTTTTTTAATATTAGTTTTTGTTTAAGTGTTAATTTTATTTTTAAGTATTAATTTTGTTTAAGTATCATTTGTTTTAAGTATTAATTTTTTTTTAATATTAAATTTTTTTTAACTATTAATTTTTTTTAAGTATTAATTTATTTTAAGTATTAATTTTTTTAAGCATTAAAACAAAACTTAAGTATTCATTTTTTTAAGTATTCATTTTTTTAAGTATTAATTTTATTTTTTAAGTATTAATTTTTTTTAAGTATTATTATTTTATTTTAAAAATTAAGTTTTTCTTAAGTATTATTTTTTTTAAGTATTAATATTTTATTATATTTTTTAAGTATTAATTTTTTTTAATATTAACTTTTTTTAAGTATTAATTTTTTAAGTATAAATTTTTTTTAAGTATTAATTTTTTTAAGTAATATTTTTTTTAGTATAATTTTTTTTTTAGTATAATTTTTTTAAGTATTAAATTTTTTCTAAGTATAAATTTTTGTTAAGTATAAATTTTTTTTAAGTATAAATTTGTTTAAGTATTATTTTTTTTAAGTAATAATTTTTTTTTTCAGTATAAATTTATTTTTTTATTTTTTTTAAGTATGATTTTTTTTAAGTATTAAGTTTTTTTTTTAAGTATTAAATTTTTTTTTTAGTATACATTTTTTTTAAGTATACAAAAATTAATACTTAGAAAAATAATGATACTTAAAAAAAATATATATATAATAATAATAATAATAATAATAATAATAATAATAATAATAATAATAATACTTAAAGAAACATTAAAACTTAAAAAAAAAATTAATACTTAAAAAAATAGTAATACTTATAAAAATTAATACTGAAAAAAAAAATACTTAAAAAAATTAATACTTAAACAAAATTAATACCTAAAAAAAAAATCATATAATAATTAAGGTTTCTTTTATTTTATTTTATTTCATCCACAAATTTCTATTATGTTATTTTATATTTATACTATATGTATATGTATAAATGTGTGTGTCTGTATGTATGTATAAATGTGTGTGTATTTAGAATTTTGGGTTTTGTGTCTGTATGTATATGTATGATTTTTGGGTATGTATGTATATATTTCTGTGTATGTATGTATATGTATGTATATTTATGTGTGTGTATGCATGTATATATTTCTGTATGTATGTATATTTATGTGTGTTTTGAATTTTGTGTATGTATGTATGTATATGTATGTATGTATGAATGTGTGTATTTTTGCTATGTATGTATGTATGTATGTATATATATTTCTGTGTGTATGTATATATGTATTTTAAATAGTATGTATGTATGAATGTATATTAATTTGTGAAAGTGTATGTGTGTACTTTGAATTCTATGTATGTATATATGTGTATGTGTGTGTATGTATGTATGTATGTATATGTATGTATGTATATGTATATAATAAAACATATAATAAAAAAATATATTAAAAAAACTATTAACTTAACAATACATACATAATTATATACATACATACATACATACATACAAATGTAATTATACAGTATAACTATACTTCAGAATACTTCAATAAATATCTTAATAATAATAATAATAATAATAATAATAATAATAATAATAATAATAATAATAATAATAATAAAAATAATAATAATAAAAATAATAATAAGAATAATAATAATAATAATAATAATAATACTAATACTAATAATAATAATAATAAAAATAATAATAATAATAATAATAATAATAATAATAAAAATAATAATAAAAATAATAATAATAAAAATAATAATAATAATAATAATAATAATAATAATAATAATAATAACAAAAATAATAATAAAAATAATAATAATAATAAAAATAATAATAATAATAAAAGTATTGTTATTTGTTAAAAAATCTCATTATTACATATTTACAATATATTTTTTTTAATTAAATAAGAAATAAGTTATTTTGTTGTATTAGAATAACATAAGGTAATTATTTTGAAGCCAAAAATATCAAATGGAAGAAAAATAATTACAGTAATTACAAAATTTATTATTAAAAAATTATTGTGATTTATGTTTATTTAGTTAGGAAGAACATTGTTAATAATAGATTAAAGATACTTAGCAATTATTAATAATCTATTTCTTAACCAATGAAGTAGAATAAAATAAATTATTTATTATTTAATGTTAATATAAAAAATTTATGTATGTATGTGTGTGTGTGTGTGTGTGTGTATGTGTGTGTGTGTATGTGTGTGTGTGTGTTTGTATGTATGTGTGTGTGTGTATGTATGTGTGTGTATGTTTGTATGTATGTATGTGTATGTGTATATTTCTGTGTGTGTATTGTTACGTGTGTCTGAATTATTATCATTGATTTATAAGTGTTGCTATCTATTTTTGACAGTGAATGTGGATGTGGTAGTGAGTGTGGTAGCAGAGGCCCCACACCCGGATGTATTGTGTGCGAATTAAATTCACTTATTATTCCATTTTCTTTAAGTGTTGGTGTCGTAAGGTCGGTTATGTCATAACCAGCTATGTTCTCTAGATTCGTACGCTTTCTCTTGCCTTCTCTCACAAGTGGCGTGATGAGCGTCCGTTTTCATTACTTAAGACTTCCCATAGTTTCTTGGGAGGGAACGTATGAGTATAGTGTGTTTAAGTCTGTGTTAACGAATAGGTTCGGAGACGTTCCTGTAGCTTTGTTCTAACTTGCTCACTCTTCTTTGTCGAGCCGATGGTATATAAGGGCGAGGCTTATGCCTTGTTACTTTAGATATTTTGGGAGACTGGGACAGCTAGGGTGTGTTTTGTAAGTGATTGAGTGTGGTAAGATTCGGGAGGAGACTCGCAGACGTATATTTGTTAAGTATAATTGTTTTATTTCTACTCTCTTCTCACAAGTAACTTAGGGGTCACTCTCGTATTATTATTACTATTAATACTATTACATATATATTTGGATATTGATATTTTATTATTATATTATTACATGTGTGTGATGCATTGATGTTTGTTTACTATATATACCAGTGAAGTGCCAGTGTTATTGATAAACTACTTCTATGCTTACGTGTGTGCCTAGAGCCTTGTGTATTAAAGTGATGGCACAGTGGTAGTAAGTTGTTGTGTGATTATTGCAAGTGTATTATATATATCTATTCTGGGAATTCTGTCATAGTTGGGAATCCTGATTTCATTTAATAATTCTTTCTGTGTTACTTGTATGTCTTTGTGTTAGTTCATATTGTCATTATATATTATAGAAAATCTGAGTAGTTTCTCTATCATCATTTATTCTTTTATAACTGAATCTGGGTATATGTATGGATGGTCTCTTTAATGTTGAGTTAGCAACCTTTCATATAGGCTGGGTTTGTACTTTTACTTATTCTTCATAACTTTGATAGTCAGATACCTGCCACCCAGTGCTACTTTGTTCTGTTGATAGCTAACTTTGGAGTAAGTCTAGTCTAGTGACTAGTACTGTACTGTATCTCTACCCTCCGTCCGTAACATATAAATTGGCGACCTCGCCAGGATTTCCAATTTTTTTTTGCTGAACTGAGACTTGCGTACTATCATTGCATTACTGTTGTAATTTTTTTTTCTTGCATTGCATTTTTCCATTTTTTGTGTACCTTGCCTAATAGTTAGTGAGCAATGGAGACTCAGGGTGTGGCTAGTGAAAGGTGGGCTCCACTTCATCTCACTTCTGAGCAGGATGCTGCAGATTTTATTAAATCAAGTCCTAATCCCAAGAGAGTGAGAGCACTGAGGAGAGAGGAATTATTACTTGTTGCACAGAAGTTGGAACTCACTTTTGAAAGTTCCAACGCATTTCCACTAGCTAACCTGATTTGCCACCATCTATGTGGCACTGATTTGTATGATTTTGTTGAGAGAAAGGATAATGTTTCTGTCGTAAGTGATTGGTCTGCACATTCTGATTTGCTTGAAACCACTGTGATTCCGAATAAACAATTTGGGAATGACCAAGCTGCACGTGACCATGAGTTCCGTATGCTACAATTACAGCTTGAGAGAGAGCAAAGGAGATTAGAGTCTGAGAGTGAGGAAAGGAGAGCTCGGTTGGAGTTTGAGAAAAGGAAACTGGAATTGGAGTTGGAGAAACATAAAGTGGACCATGAGCCACGACGACCGGTTGCGTCGGGTGTGTCATCAGAACAGCACAGGTTGGTTCCTAAGTTTGATAAGGACCATGTTGCTGAATTTTTCCAGAGGTTTGAGAAAGTAGCAGAGGGTAGTGGGTGGCCGAAGGAACGATGGTCAACGCTAGCACAGTCAGTATTTTGTGGTAAAGCTTTAGGAGCATTTGATGCTCTCAGTTTTCAGGAATCTTTGGATTATGAAACGTTAAAGTCTGCAGTACTAAGGACGTATGAATTAAGACCAGAAGCTTACAGACAGAAGTACCGTAATAGTAAGAAACGTCCTAATGAGACATGGACTGAATTTATGAAATATCAAAGTGACCTATTTCTAGCATGGATAAGAAGTGAGAGAGTAGAAGGTAATTATTGTAGATTGGAGGAGTTGGTTAAGTTGGAGCAATTTCTGAGCCAGATGGAGCCAGATTTGCAGATGTTTATATGTGATAAGAGAGTAAAGACAGCTGAGGAAGCTGCAGTTTATGCTGATGAATACGTTTTAGTCAGGAAGCAGTTTAAAGCCAAAGACAAAGGCCAAAATAGACCCCCTCCAACCACCAATAATAAAACCTATGATAGCGATGTCTCCCCGAATTCTAAAAGCCCTCATGTCACTAGTCCCAGTCCCCCAGGTATCTCACATGCACAAAGACCTACACGCACTCCACACAAACCTTGGACACGAACTTTCACATGTACTTATTGCCACAAAACAGGGCATACTGTAGACAGATGTTGGAGAAAGGCAGGAGTTGTTAGGCCAACCAATTTTGTTTCTTGTGACAGGGCTATTGTCACAGTTTCTAAGCCCCGAAAGGATAGTAGGGATAACTCTCTTTTGCCCACTTCTAAAGATAGAGTTCTTTCAGAAGGAGGGAAGGGTGCAGTGGATGCTGTTCCCATGTCTGACGTTACAGGAGCTGTTGTCCAGTCGGTAGCTACGGATGCTGCGGCTGAGGATTGTTATGCTCCGTATCGTTCTGATGGGTTGGTCAAGCTGGGGGAATCCCAGCATCCTGTTAAGATACTCCGAGACACTGGTTCTACAATTACTCTGTGGGTAAGACCGAAGCATGTTGAGGTGAGGTCTAAGGACTTTGTTTTGCTCAGGGGAGTCGGAGGCTCCCTGACAGTTCCTTTGGTGGAGTGTAGGGTGAGTTGTAATTTATTTAACGGGACGGCACAGGTTGGAGTGGTGGAGTCATTGCCCGAGTCTAATGTGGATCTAATTCTTGGGAATGATTTGGTTAGGGGTGAGGAAGTGAGTGCCCCAGTTATGACCAAGGATCCTGTACCTGCCGAAGTTGTGGAGGATGAGGACCAGATGAACTTCCCTGTATGTGCCGTGACCCGATCGATGTCGAGGGTGTAGGAGAGCCGGCGTGTGGAAGCAGCCGAGGCAGTTGTAACTCCTTCCGACCCACCAGTGGAGGATGTTGACGGTGATGGAGAATCACCGGACGATCCTTCTCTAACTAATTTTTTTTCAGATGCCTCTAGTGAGCAGCTGTCTCTGGAGTGTGTCGATGTTGATAGATTTAAGGATTTGCAAGGTAGTGACCCAGGTATCCAAGAGTTAAGGAGCCTGGCAGTTGAAAATATGGGGGAAGAAAAGGGTTCATGTTTATATGAGAAGGATGGAGTTTTGTACAGGAGGTGGAGACCTCCTCATACTATTGTGGATGAGGGATTGAGGGATGTACACCAGTTAGTTGTGCCGAGTGTGTGCAGGCAGGAACTAATTAGGCTAGCTCATGATATTCCCTTTGCTGCCCACTTAGGAGTGAGGAAAACACTTGAACGGCTTAGGGCAGAATTTTACTGGCCTGCCATGAGGGCTGATGTGTACCAGCATGTGAGGAGTTGTCACACATGCCAGGTTGTGGGACGGCCTAACCAGAAACCATCTAAGTCTCCCCTAATTCCCATCCCTGCTATTGGACCACCTTTCTCAAAGTTAATTATAGACATAGTGGGTCCACTTCCTACCACTTCTACCGGATTTCAATACCTTCTTACTATATTAGACCCTTGTACTAGGTACCCTGAGGCAATTCCCTTCAGAACTATGAATGCTAAGGCTGTTATGAAAGCATTGTTAGGATTTTGTACTAAGTTTGGGTTACCTAATGAGATACAGTCTGATAGGGGTTCTAATTTTTTGTCTAACCTGTTCCAGCAGACTTTGGAAGAGTTGGGAGTTAAACATGTTAGAAGCAGTGCTTACCATCCAGAGTCCCAGGGTGCCTTGGAGAGATACCACCAGACCCTGAAGAATATGATGCGGAAATACTGCTTGGAACACACCAAGGATTGGGACAAGGGTGTTCCTTTCCTACTGTTTGCAACGAGGGAAGTACCGCAGGAGAGCCTGGGTTTCTCTCCGAATGAGCTTGTCTTCACACACCATGTCAGAGGTCCTTTGAGCATCGTCAAGGAGGCATGGAGTAGTGACGTCGACACCAGCAAGAACCTTCTACAATACGTCCTGGAGTTCAAGACCCGTCTGAGTGACACTAGAGAAGAGGCAAAGAAGAACCTCGAGGAAGCCCAAGGGAAAATGAAACAGTGGTATGATCGGAAGGCCCGATGGAGGGTGTTCCAAGTTGGCGATGAAGTGTTGGTGCTACTGCCACTTCAAGGTCAACCCCTGGCTGCCAAGTTTCAAGGTCCGTACGTGGTAAAGAAGAGGCTGGGTGAGACTGACTATCTTGTGAAGACGCCCGACCGGCGGAGGTCTCATCAGTTGTGCCACGTGAATATGTTAAAGCCGTACTACTGCCCTTTGAAGACTCCAGTGACGACACAGCATGTTGTGGCTGTGGGTGTGGAAGAAGATGATGATGATGTGGCAGAGGTAACTTGTGAATTTCAAGAGAGTAATTGGGTGGACAATGAGGAAGCAGAGACTACTCTACGGGACAAGGTGTCGCATTTACCTCCCGAGCAAGTGGCGCAGCTGTGGAAGTTGATGTCAACCTATGGCAAGGTGTTCGCCAGTGTTCCTGGGAGGACTGACTGGTCTCAACACGACGTGGACGTGGGCGTGGCTACGCCAGTTAAGCTGCCGCCCTACCGAGTCGGTCCACGCCATATTGAAGTGCTGCGGAAGGAGCTGAAGTATATGTTGGACCACAACTTGATAACACCGTGTGCAAGTGCTTGGAGTTCCCCTGTGACATTGCAGCCTAAGCCTGATGGTTCTGCTAGGTTCTGCATCGACTACAGGAGAGTGAACGCCTTGACAAAGACTGACACGTACCCGTTGCCACGCCTAGAGGACTGCATTGACCGTGTGGGATCCTCTCGTTTTATTACCAAGATCGACCTGAAGCAGGGATCTTGGCAGGTACCTCTGACAGACCGAGCAAAGCAGATCTCATGCTTTGTGGCCGATGGGCAAACATACCAGTATAACGTGATGCCGTACGGTATGAAGAATGCATCAGCCACCTTCCAACGGCTCATGAATGATGTGACTAGGGGTATTAAGAACTGCGTTGCGTACATTGACGACGTCGTGGTCTACACTGACACCTGGGACCACCACCTCCAAGTACTGCAGCAGTTACTGTCCCGCCTACAGGATGCCAACTTAGTCGTCAACGTCAAGAAGTGCGACTTTGTGTGTGCCCGTGTGCAGTACCTAGGGTATGTGGTAGGACATGGTCTGGTCTGCCCGCCTAGCTCGAAGGTGGAGGCCATACAAGGTTTCAAGAGGCCTCAGAACAGACGGGAACTCAGACGCTTCTTGGGATGTATCGGGTACTACAGGCGATTCTTGAAAAATTTCGCGACTGTAGTGGCACCCTTGACTGAGTTGCTTAGAAAAGAGGTTAAGTATGAATGGACAAACGAGTGCGAGGAAAGTTTTGAAAGTGCCAAGGACATACTCGTCCATTATCCCGTGATGACCGCACCCAAGTTTGACAAACCATTCACACTAGCAGTGGACGCTAGCAATGTAGGAACAGGAGCTGTGTTGATGCAGGAGGACGAGCAGGAGGTGGAGCATCCTGTTTCGTATTACAGTAAAAGTTCTCTACCAGTCAGAAGAACTACTCAGTTATAGAGAAGGAACTCCTAGCCCTGATCCTCGCCCTGCAACACTTTGCTGTGTATGTACCTGCATTTGGACCAATACTTAGGGTGTACACTGACCACCACCCTCTGAAGTATTTGAACAGTTTGGGGGCCAAGAACCAAAGGCTTACCCGTTGGAGTTTGTTCCTCCAACAGTATCACCTAGATGTACGTCATATAAGAGGTGTTGATAATGTGATAGCCGATTGTCTATCTAGAAGTTAAATATTTTATTTTTGATTTTTGCATGTTGTACATAACTTTTGTAAACCCAAGAACGAATTTTCCAGAGGAAAACTCTTTCTTTGGTGGGGGCGTGTTACGTGTGTCAGAATTATTATTATTGATTTATAAGTGTTGCTATCTATTTTTGACAGTGACTGTGGATGTGGTTGTGAGTGTGGTGGCAGAGGCCCCCACCCGGATGTGTTGTGTGCGAATTTAATTCACTTATTATTCCATATTCTTTAAGTGTTGGTGTCGTAAGGTCGGGTATGTCATAACCAGCTATGTTCTCTAGATTCGTGCGCTTTCTCTCGCCTTCTCTCGCAAGTGGCGTGATGAGTGTCCGTTTTCATTACTTGGGACTTCCCATAGTTTCTTGGGAGGGAACATATGAGTATAGTGTCTTTAAGTCTGTGTTACAAACAGGTTTTGGAGACGCTCCTAACTCTGTTGAAACCGGCACGCTCTTCTTTGTCGAGCCGATGGTATATAAGGGCGAGGCTTAGGCCTTGTTACTTCAGATATCTTTGGAGGCTGGGACAGTGAGCTTGTGTTTTGTAAGTCATTGAGTGTGGTGAGATTCGGGAGGAGACTCGCAGACGTATTTTTTAAGTATAATTGTTTTATTTCTACTTTCTTCTCACAGTAACTTAGGGGTCACTCTCATATTACTAATATTACTATATATATATATATTTGGGTATTGATATTTTTTTATTATATTATTACATGTGTGTGATGCATTGATGTTTATTTACCATATATGCTAGTGAAGTGCTAATATTATTGATAGACTAATTCTATGCTTACGTGTGTGCCTAGAGCCTTGTGTATTAAAGTGATGGCACAGTGGTAGTAAGTTGTTGTGTGATTATTGTAAGTGTATTATATATATATATATATTCTGGGAATTCTGTCTCACGTTCTGTCATTGTTGGGAATCCTGATTTCATTTATAATTCTTTCTGTGTTACTTGTATGTCTTTGTTAGTTCATATTGTCATTATATATTATAGAAAGTCAGAGTAGTTTCTATATCATCTTTTATTCATTATAACCGAATCTGGGTATATGTATGGACGGTCTCTTTAGGGTTGAGTTAGCATTCTTTCATATAGGCTGGGTTTGTACTTTTACTTATAATTCATAACTTTAATAGTCAGATACCTGCCACCCAGTGCTACTTTATTCTGTTGATAGCTAACTTTGGAGTAAGTCTAGTCTAGTGACTAGTACTGTACTGTATCTCTACCCTCCGTCCGTAACAATATGTAGGTGGAAATGAAGCGAACCTATACTGCCGACTGTACAGCCACAATCATATATATCCACCGATATTTTCCTTCCATCGTCATAAATATCTTGGTAATAAAGAACAACAGATGCCTTCAGTGTTACTAATAGGGGTGTACTGCCTGGGGATTTGAATTTACCGCATGACCAAAAATTCCAGTATCAAACGAAACATCATAGCTTAGTAGTAGTTGTTGTGTTCACTCTGTAAAAAAAACACATTACCTTTCCATTTTTCGCCTATGGTACCAGTACACTACTATTATTTTGTCTTAAGTGATAAGTATGCATTGTATGTGAATTATAATGACTGATTTCTATAGAGGCTTATTTGATTATTTCATTGTTTACGTGGCATAAGAGTTATGTGTTTCTGGCTAGTTAACTATTTGTCATGCTTATAACATTGTTGCTATCTTATCTCAGGATTATATGGTTATCAATAAGTAGCAGAAGAATGTATATTTTATTTTGTAACTAACTGTAAAGGAGGGATTATTTTGGGAATTGATTGCGAGTCTCATTTATTAAAGTAACTGGGATGTCAGATTATGAGACATTGTGGTAGTGCCTGCCTGCCTGCCTCAGTCCCCTTTATTTTTACAACTAGCCAGCAACACATAATATAACTCTCTTATGCCACGTAAACAATGAAATAATCAAATAAGCCTCTGAAATCAGTCATTATAATTCACATACAATGCATACTTATCACTTCAAAGACAAAATAATAGTGTACTGGTACCATAGACAAAAGGTAATGTGTTTTTTTTACATTGAGCGAACACAACAACTACTAATAAGCTATGATGTTTCATATGATACTGGAATTTTTGGTCATGTGGTAAATTCAACTCCCCAGGCAGTACATCCCTATTAGTAACTTCACAAGTACAGTCTGTGAATGATGTACAGTTGAGCAAGTAGAAAGTGCAAGAAAAATATGAGTGTATATTGCAATATCTTTCAGTTCTTTGTAGTAAACCCTGGTATTTTTTATCAATGAATCACTTAGACTCCAGAACCAATATAAAGTGACTGACTGAAATTTTGAGTGGTAGCCAGATGTGAACATATATAATAATTATATATATATATACTCATATTTTACCTGCACTTTCTACTTGCTCAACTATATGTTAAAATATGTACTATTGTCTAGAAGAAAGTAATTACTATAGCATATTTAAATTGTGTAATAAATGTCTTTTATATATTTTGATTTTTCGTTTATTTTATGGACAGTAGCCAGATGTGAACATATATATCCCTCATATATTACCTGCACTTTCTACTTGCTCAACTGTACATAACACACCCTCTCTCAGTTACTCATAGTTTTAGCTGGTAAAATGTGGAGTAGTAAGCAGGGTTGATTATCTTAAAGTGATTGTGATTGGTTGATCTAATATTATCTGCTGTAACATAACCCTGCTTTCTACTCCAGATTTTACTACCAGCTAAAACTGTGAGTAACTGAACGAGTGTGTGGTACAGTTGCCAAAAAAGGTATTGTGACAAATCTTGATGGAACTTTAACCATAGTAATATCCACAACTATTTGTATGTACTATAAGTATGTGTAACAGAAAGAAATATACATATCCTTCTGTATTTGTATGGACTATAAGTATGTATAACAGAAGGAAATATACATATCCTTCTGTATTTGTATGGACTATAAGCATGTATAACAGAAGGAAATATACATATCGTTCTGTATTTGTATGGACTATAAGTATGTATAACAGAAGGAAATATATATATCCTTCTGTAATACATACTTATAATCCCTACAAACAACTATGGACATTAATATATTTAATGTTCTATCAATAGTTGTCGCAATTTCATTTTTGGCAACTGTACCTGTATATTATCAGGGACTTTGTTAATGTTCTGTTGAATATATACAATTCAGTGGTTTATTTTATAAGGTACAGTACTATAGTAAAGAGGTGCACTACTTGTTTGGTACGGTACTATGTAAAACCTTCAATCCATTGTAGATGTCTGTCCGGGATGCAACACAACACCCCATTCTATTATGGAAGACTGCAATACACACACTCACACAACACCCCATTATATTAAACACATTATGGAAGACTGTAATACACACAACCACACTCGCCAACAACACAACACAACACCCCATTCTATTAAACACATTATGGAAGACTGTAATACACACAACCACACCCACCAACAACACCCCATTCTATTAAACACATTATTGAAGACTGCAACACACACAACCACACTCACCAACAACACAACACAACACCCCATTCTATTAAACACATATGTTATGGAAGACTGTAATACACACAACCACACTCACCAACAACACAACACAACACCCCATTCTATTAAACACATGGAAGACTGTAATACACACACCCACACTCACCAACAACACAACACAACATACATTCTATTAAACACATTATTGAAGACTGTAATACACACAACCACACTCACCAACAACACAACATACACTCTCTGAGGGCACTGTGGGAGAGCCCGGTTCAGGCCATGACCTTCCTCAGGAGCTCGGGGCTGTTCGGCCAGATAGCTTGAGGAACTTCAACCTTTAATCTCGTCTGACTCATAATTTGCAAGTAGGAAAGAGTGTAATATCAGATTTGTAATTAATCAGTTATCATAAAAAATTAAACATTACAGGGAGTCTGGGGGCCTCCGACAGCCAGGGAGATGTGCTTCAGTAACCCAGACATATAGGGACATCTAGACTCCCTGGTCCAGTAAGCTGTGGTCCCATTTCCCTGGGATGTGCTTTGGTAGTCCAGGTATATAGTGACATACAGACACATAGGGACATACAGCCCCTCCTTTATTTTAATTTGTTTTTTCACCAGAGTGTACCAGGGGTCTGTGGAGGCCATTCTGTCCTGGGAGAACATCAACAACAACATCATTAAACATTACAAAGTGAGTATCGGGTAATGAAGTATGAGTACAGACAAAACAAAAAAAGTATTGGAACCACCCTTGTATTGAAATTAACTATAATTCTTGAGAAAACAAAGTTCACTTCATGTGCTAGTTTATTGAGGCTACTCCATTTCATACATGTTTATTTATTTTTTTTTCTATACCTCAACCTCGGGGCTGTAGGGTGTCAATAGCCCGTGACTCTTGTGAGGCCCTGAGATTATTGTGTGTCACACCAGATGAGACAGTGGAGCTTCGTGGTGATGTTGTTGGTACCATAACTTCTCTTCTGTTCCACTAGATGACCCACACCTTATTTATACACGACACTATACAGTTGACAAACACACACACACACACTAGATGATCCACACCTTATTTATACATGTCACTATCAGGAGATAAGAGGAGTTACACACACACACACACACTAGATGAGACAGTGGAGCTTCGTGGTGGTGATGTTGGTACCGTAGCTTCTCTTCTGTCCCACTAGATGACTCACACCTTATTTATACCACGTCACTATGTGTTGTGTGAGGGGTGAGGTATTGCCCAGGTGACTAAAGTTTAACATGTAACAGTGCTGTACTAATATGTATATAGTTTTTCAGGATGGATTTTCACACACTACATTGGATTTTCCAAGTTTTAGCAGTTTTGGATAGAGGAGGATAGACTACTACTACTACTACTACTACTACCTCCCATGAACTTCACAAGTGTACTGATTACCTCATAATGCAAGAATGGTGAGTGTACTGTACAGCCACAATCAAATATCCACCGACGCTTTCCTTCCATCGTACAAATAAATTAGTATCATATCAAAATATAATCATACAACAACCCCTTACGTCAACTCAACCCCCTCAATTATTATTATGAGGTGCTGCAAAATCATACACGTGTTGTTCTTTATTACCAAGATATTTATTACGATGGAAGGAAAGTGTTGGTGGATATTTGATTGTGGCTGTACCAATGAATGCATCTGTTTAGTAGCACAGGTAGGAGGAATCAGTAGCCTTTCAATTCACCAAGAGACTCTCTCCAGTACTTTTAAAAGAAATTTGAGAGTCCTTACTGGTGCTCTATGAATTCTCCAAACTACTCCGGGCAACAGACAGATTCCCTATTAGAAATACTGAAGGGTTCTGTGGCCTGGATTATTTTGGAAGATTTATAGAGCTCCAGTAAGGGACCATTAATTTTTTTTAAACTACGGGACTCTCCCATTAATTGGATTTAGATACAGTTAACTCTCATTTTACACTTGTATATTGGGTGTGTAATGTAATGTGTGTAATGAAACTGTGTATAGAAAACCCTCTTTGTACAGTACACTGGTATTATGGGTGTTTAATATAGTGTACAATAAGTGTTTGCAGTACATACATTCATTACACACACACTATTTCACATACATCATCCCAGTGTAAAATGAGAATTGACTGTATTTTGGAGCATTCATAGAGCTCCAGTAAGGGCCCTCAAATTTTTTAAAAACTACGGGACTCTCCCTTTAATTGGATTTAGATATGTGCACTCACTACAAAAGGTTTAAATGTTAATATCATCACTGCTTTACAGGTGAGAGGAGAACAAAAGAAGAGAGGGCACAACAACGAGAGGAGAAAGAACACACAACCAACGAGAGAAAGAGAGAACACACAACCAACAAAAGAGAGAACACACAACCAACGAGAGAAGAGAGAGAGAGAACACGCACACAACGAGAGAAGAAAAAGAGAGAACACACACAACCAACGAGAGAGGAGAGGGAACAGAGAAGAGAGAGAACACACAACCAACGAGAGAAGAGAGAGAGAACACGCACACAACAAACGAGAGAAGAAGAGAGAACACTCAACCAACGAGAGGAGAAGAGAGAACACACAGAACGAGAGGAGAAGAGAGAACCCACACAACGAGAGGAGAAGAGAGAACACACACAACCAATGAGAGAAAAGAGAACACACACACAAGGAGAGGAGAGAGAACACACAACGAGAGAAAAGAGAGAGAGAACACACACACAACTAGAGAAGAGAGAACACACACACAACGAGAGGAGAAGAGAGAACACACACACAACGAGAGGAGAAGAGAGAACACACAACTAACGAGAGAAGAGAACACACACACAACTAACGAGAGAAGAGAACACACACAACTAACGAGAGAAGAGAACACACACATCAAGAAAAGAGAAAGAGAACACCTATAATTATCTATGTTTTATATTTCCACCAACAGGAAAATATATTAATTATTTTATACCTGTTATGGTGTTGGGTTCAAATATAAATTGTTGATGTTATTATTATACACAGAAATATAATGATAACATCAATGATAATTTTATACCTGTGGGGGGGGGGGGTGCAGGAGTGGGGGGGTTAGGGGGGTGCAGGCTTGGGGGGGGTGCGGGAATATGGGACAGGCTTGGGATGGTCGGGGGGGGGGGGTGCGGGAATATGGGACAGGCTTGGGGGGGTGCGGGAATAGGGGACAGGATTTCTACCCACCCCAAGCCTGTCCCCCTATTCCCGCACCCTCCCCCAGTCCCCCCACAAGCCTGTCCCCCTACTCCCGCACCTCCCCAGTTCCCCCCACAAGCCTGTCCCCTATTCCCGCACCCCCTTAAGGTTGTAATTCTTTTTTGTTACATTGGAGTGCCATGATTCCTCCAAAGTATGTCAGGAAACAGGACCAGAAGAGCAAAAATAATGGTGTTCTGTTGCTTGGAATAGTTTGGAGGATTCAGTGGTTCCAGATTTACCAACACAAAACTTCCCCCTTAAAACTATTCCAAACAAAAACAACAGGACACCATTGTTGTTTTTCTCACTCTTGGCCCTGTTGTTTCCTGGCAGACTTTGAAGGAATCAAGAAGCTCAAATGTACAGCCACAATTAAATATCCACCGACACTTTCCTTCCATCGTAGTAAATATCTTGGTAATAAAGAACAACATGTATATAATTTTGCAGCACCTCATAATAATAATAATAATAATAAATATCTTGGTAATAAAGAACAACACGTGTATGACTTTGCAGCACCTCATAATAATAATAATTGAGGGGGTTGAGTTGACGTAAGGTGTTGTTGTATGATTATATTTTGATATGATACTGATTTATTTGCACGATGGAAGGAAAGTGTTGGTGGATATTTGATTGTGGATGTACCAAAATTGTATTATCCCCTGATTGTTGTTGTAATCCTTTGTGTGTGAAACAAATTACACACACACAAACACATGTATTAATATATTGTGTGTGTGTGTCTGACAAATTACACACACATTAACACTGTGTGAAGAGAAATATCACACACACAGTAACTCCATAAACACTTACATTAAGAGGGTGCGGGAGTAGGGGGCAGGTTTGGGGGGAGGTGCGGGAATAGGGGGACAGGCTTGGTGGGGTTAGGGGGGTGCAGGAATATGGAACAGGCTTGGGGGGGGGTCAGGGGGGTGCGGGAATAGGTTTGGGGTGGGTAGAAAGCCTGTCCCCTACTCCCGCACCCTCCTAAAAACCCCCCAGCCTGTCCCCCTATTCCTGCACCCCCCTAACCCCCCCCCCTAACCCCCCCCCAAGTCTGTCCCCCTACTCCCACACCCCCCTAAACCCCCCCAAGCCTGTCCCCCTACTCCCACACTCCCCGCGCACCCCCCTAAACCCCACACACATCCTTTGTGTGTGAAACAAATTACACACACACAAACACATGTATTAATATATTGTGTGTGTGTGTCTGACAAATTACACACACATTAACACTATGTGAAGAGAAATATCACACACACAGTAACTCCATAAACACTTACATTAAGAGGGTGCGGGAGTAGGGGGCAGGTTTGGGGGGAGGTGCGGGAATAGGGGGACAGGCTTGGTGGGGTTAGGGGGGTGCAGGAATATGGAACAGGCTTGGGGGGGGGGTCAGGGGGGTGCGGGAATAGGCTTGGGGTGGGTAGAAAGCCTGTCCCCTACTCCCGCACCCTCCTAAAACCCCCCCAGCCTGTCCCCCTATTCCTGCACCCCCCTAACCCCCCCCCAAGCCTGTCCCCCTACTCCCACACCCCCCTAAACCCCCCCAAGCCTGTCCCCCTACTCCCACACTCCCCGCGCACCCCCCTAAACCCCACACACAGTAACTCCATACATACTTACATTAACTAATAATACTTGTACTGTCGTCGTCGTCGTTGTTGTTGTTGTCGTTGTCATTGTTGATGGAAGAATGAAGGTTGTTAATAAGTCTCTTGTACAACTCCACTCTCTACAACTCTGTAACATAATAATACAACCAAATTAATTTATGGATAGTACAAAATACAAATGAATTAGTTAGTACTTTAGAATTACTGCAAAAATATTACCAATACTTTACAAAGTTTTATATGCATAGTAAAATTGTCGTGATAAATGATACAATAAAGAGTTAACAGACAGAATTATAATTAATAAATTAATAATAATAATAATAACAATAAATAAATATATTAGAATATATATTTGATAGATACCGGTTCATATAATGATAATAAGAATAATAGAAATAAGAATAATGATTAATCAATATATAATAATAATAATAATAATAATAATAATAATAATAATAATAATAATGATGATAATAATAATAATAATGATAATAATAATGATTAATCAATGTATAATAATAATAATAAAAAAATATATTACAATATATAATTGATAGATACATATTAATAATAACAATAATAATAATATATATATATATATTTTTTCAATGCCCGCACACCGCCACCATCTATTGCTTTCTATACATGACCAATTAACTTTAATCACAGGTTCCGTGCCCGATCATAACAAAACATCTCGCCAAAGCACTATCTCCACGTGGGAAAAATAATCCAAAATTATCCTAAAACTATAAAAAAGGGAAAAATAATCCAAAATTATCCAAAAACTAAAAATAAATAAATTGATAAACTTAGTCCAGATGGAAAATATGAAAAAAAAAAAAAAAAAAATTGATAAATCTTAGTCCAGGTGGATAATATGGGATCGACATTAGTGCGATTTTCCGCTAACTGGGCTATTAAAGAGACTATCTGCTAGTGCCAATAGATGTGGAATTTTATTGGCTATTTTTTTGAGAAAATCAGAATTAGTCTACAGCAATCGAGTCAACCAAAAACATCCCAAAACAAACCAAAATATTGACCGAAACAGAATTATTATAATTATTGCTATTATATCCAGACTAGTCCTTTTAACAGAATATCTGCCAGTACCAATACCTGGGGAATTTTATGGGTTATTTTTTTTTTATACAATCTGGAGTTTTTGGAAGCATCCAAATGAAAAGGATGAGTGTACAGTCGTCAGCATAAGTTCGCTTCATTTCCACCTGTGTATGTATTAGCTATAGTGATGTTGTAATACAATTTTAATGCAGAGATGACAGATATAAAGTAAATATGGTAAATTCCATATGTTGTTGGAATAAAAACTGGTTCAAAATGCAACTATTTGGTCAAATTAGCAATACTAAGTACATGAAATGGACGCGAATTTATGCTGCCAACTGTACACTAATGGGCCATAGTATATATATATTATAATGCTGATGTGTGTGTGTTTGTGTGTGTACGTGTGTGTGTACGTGTACGTGTGTGTGTGTGTGTGTGTGTGTGTGTGTGTGTGTGTGTGTACGTGTGTGTGTACGTGTGTGTGTGTGTGTACGTGTGTGTACGTACGTGTGTGTGTGTGTGTGTGTGTGTACGTGTGTGTGTACGTGTGTGTGTGTGTACGTGTGTGTGTACGTGTGTGTGTGTGTACGTGTACGTGTGTGTGTGTTTGTTTCACCCGGTCTTGATCACGTCCTGGACAAGTGCTCACCAACTTTTACCCTCCCGGAATGAGCTCAGAGCTCGTAGTGACCGATCTTTGGGTAAGGCTGGAACCTTGTGTGTGTGTGTGTGTGTGTGTGTGTGTGTACGTGTGTGAGTACGTGTGTGTGTGTACGTGTACATGTGTGTGTGTACGTGTACGTGTGTGTGTGTGTACGTGTGTGTTAGTGAATATATATACATAATCTTGTCTAATGTGACCATACCTAGGTAAAAGTTGTAAAATAAGAAAGATCTGGTAGGATGTTACAAAATATTATTATTATTATTAATGTTTTGAAAATTGTTTTATTTCTCACTGTGGTAGTCAGCCATCTTGGATACTGAATAATGCTCAACATTGTCCGTCCATCTGGCCTCATCGGATTTCAACTCAGGACCTCAGAAATATACAGTCGTGGTCAAATATAATCATCCATATAGGGGTAACTCACATAAGAGTTTGACAGCTTCCCTCTGTTCCTTAGATGATAAACTTTCCAATAAATATATTAATTACCATATTTTAATTTACTACAAGCAGCTACACACTACTTAAAACAATAACACACACACATGTTAACCACCATCTTTTAATTTAATACAAGCAGCTACACACTACTTAAAACAATAACACACACACACACACACACACGTTAACCATACTCTGTCCAGCCTAAGGTGGCGGAGAAGCCCTGCCCTACAGGTGCGGTAGGCAGGTCAAGTACTTTTTCGCTTCCCTGATTGGCTAGAGGTGTTCAGCACACCGAGAAAAATAGAAGTGCTTCCTTTTTTCATGAATATTTCTGCTAATTAAGCATTATTCATGTCTGTTATTACTCACTCATTATTGTAAATGATATGTGTGAGCCTTACAGCCAAATTCACAGTGACAATTTACTTGGAGCTCGTAATATCTTGATTTGAACATAGAGTGTGTAGTAAAAAGTGAGCGACAGTGAGAGGAAAACAGGTCAACTGGAGGACCTCTGGGTAACCCTTGTGACTTCCCGTGTTCGAAAGCATACTTCAAGGCTTCTTCATCCATTTAGTACAATTTTGTATACATTTAATTTCACTTATCTTTCAGAAGCACAATGGAGTGTTTTTATGCAACGAAAATATAGAAAAAAAACGCACACACACATTCACTACTGTGGATATATAATACAGGATGTATAAACAAGACATGCACCTACACGTATACATATCACACGACACAGTAAACATGCCAGACACACAGATATACATCCGCCAACTCTACATTCATACTGTGTAGCGAGTGCTGGCAACTATTACTTACTTCCGGCCTTCCGGCGGAAGAATACATCACCGAGAGTGTTGGTACACAGAGCTTAGCCCTAGGCGGTCACTTACTCTACAGTGACGCCTTTCTCTGTATATTCTTGTACTCGTGTTGTAACACTGTCCTACTCCTAATATATGTGTTACTCGTACTCCCTGGATTTCCTTGTGCAACCTACGTCTTGCTACAGTCACAGCAAGGCCCTCTCCCGCCTAGCCTTACTAGGTGGACCTCAGAGCAGAGACGAACATGGCGCAGTGAGTACCAAGGACCAGGGAAGGAATTATAGTGCTTGTGCAGTGTTCGATACAGTGTTTAGTGCTTGTGCTGTGTTGTGAAGTGATCAGTGCCCCTCCCCCATTATTTCTCGTGTACATTACGTAGCTCTTAAGCGGGATCATTTCCAGCCAGAAGGGAGGACTTGAGCAAGGCACGCATCCTCCCACTACGAACGCTGGTTGGGCACTGAGTGAGTGTGGCTGTGCAGCTGCGGCGGTCCGGACTGTAGGCTCCGCCCACCACCACCCCGCCACACGCACACACACACACGTACCTTCTCACATACGCACAGACTAGAAACTACTTACAACCCACTTCTCTTTCGGGTTTTTTAGTGACTAGGGTAACAACTGCACAGAAAATAAGCACTACAGTGTACTGCTCTTCTCAACACGAACCAGAGGATATACCACAAACCATGTCACAGCAAAAGGACTTAATTTCGTGGTATGAAAATGAGGGGAGTGAAGAAAGTGACACACAGGCAGTACACCTCCCACCACTACCACCCCCGCTCACCCCACATACACCTCCGCCTTCGCACGACAGCAGAGGGGATGTCTTGCAAATAATCAAGTTCCTACAAGAATCACGCATCAGAGAAGAGGAGCTACGACGAAGAAAAGAGGAGCTACGACGAAGGGAAGAGGACAGACGACGCAGAGAAGAGGATCGCCGGGATCAACAGGAACAGCATAGAAAAGAAGACAATGACAGGTTTATGGCTATGATGAACCTGCTTTCAGCACAGCAGACACATCATGCAGCCCCATACAGCCTGCAGCCCAACCAGTCTACACCTGTTTGTCTTTCTCCTACACCTAACCTGTCTAATTACGACGACACCAGATCCTATGTCTCCAGGTCTCCTCCACCCCCTAACACCACAGCAGGCAACTTAACCAGCAAACCTATGGTACCCAACCCCTCACCGTTGCAGGCAGACGCATCTTTCCAGGTGTACAGGCAGTGGCATCGCAGATGGCAGGACTACGCCACGATGATCGACCTCAAAAAGATGACCCACGAGAAGCAGCTAATACAACTCAGGACGTGTGTTTCCCTAGACATGCAGAGGATTTTGGAGCACACACTGGGTATTCCTCCTGACACACACCTGTCTGTTGAGAAGGTATTAGACTGTCTGCAAGAGCACTTCAAAGGTTTGTGGAATGAAGCTCTCCGTCGTCGTGAACTGCTTAGGTGCAAACAAGCAGATGGTGAGACCTTCAGTGAGTTCTACGTCAGACTGAGGAACCGAGCAGAGGAAGTAGACTTGTGTACTGGCGACCCCGTCACGTGTGCCGAGACACAGTTGAAGATGGCGTTATTAATGGGTGTAAAGGACGAAGAACTGGTGCAATGCCTCATCTCCCTTAACGCAGGATCTACGCTGCAGGAGTTTGTGAATTGTCGCAGGGCATATGAGGCTACCAAGATGACAGCATCTGCCATACATGCCTTGCCAAGCCAGCTGAAGGCCGTTTCTACCTATAAGAAGAATCAAAGACGTGAGAAGAAGGCCTCTTCACAACAGACTTACACTTATAACACATCACCCACCAATTCCTGTCAGTTCTGTCACCGCTGCTGACAGTACCTGCTCCAACTGCGGACGTCAAGGACATTGGGCCCGTGCCCCTAAGTGCCCAGCTAACGATGTGCCGTGTAGAGCTTGCAGTAGAACAGGACACTTTGAGAAGTGTTGCAGGTCAGCCAACAGGATGAGCAAAGGACAATACAACACTTCAGGTTCAGGTAAAACTCCCCCTTCTCCCAGCAAGAAGAAGGCCAACTGTCGACGTGTGGGGAATGCCCACAACAAGTCTCCGAAGCCTGTCAACGTGCAACTTTGTTATGATAACAAGACTTTGAGGTTCACAGATGCTCCCAGACACAGGCGCAGATGTTACAGTACTTGGCACCAGGCACCTAGAGATGCTGGAGATACACAAGGACAGCTTACTACCCCCTTCTTTGACGGACACAATCACAGCTGATGGATCGCAGATGGCACCTGCATTGGGATGTTTCCAGGCCACCTTGAAACTTGGCAACTGGTCTTGCATTGCCAACATACAGGTACATGAGGGAATACAGGACCCACTCCTTTCATATGGTCATTGTCAGGAGTTGGCCATAATTTCGCCTGACTTTCCAAAACCTATCCTCACTGTGACGCATGTCAACAGATGCACCGAACTACCCCTCCCTGCAACCCCTTCAGCTGCACGGGACTACTTCATACGTGAGTTCAGCGACGTGTTGGTCTCCAAGGAGGAACTCAAGACAGCTCCACTGAAGAAGATGGCAGGACAACCCATGAAGATCCACCTCAAGGATGACGCTGTTCCCTTCGCCATCCACACACCCAGGCCGATACCCTTCGCTTTTCAGAATCAGGTGAAGACGGAAATTGACTCCATGGTACAGCAAGGAATCATCGCGCCTGTTGGGGATGAGCCATCAGAGTGCTGCCACCCAATGGTCTTGGTTCCTAAGAACAACGGCGTACGCATCACAGTGGATTTGACCAAACTCAACTCCCAAGTATCTCGCCCCACCCATACTTCGCCTACGCCCTTTGCAGCAGTCCGTAGTGTCACTCCTTCAGCGAGATATTTCACGACAGCGGATGCCTTGCATGGGTATTGGCAGATGGAACTCGCAGAGGAGGACCAGCACCTTACCACCTTCATCACGCCATATGGGAGATACAAGCATCGCAGAGGACCAATGGGCTTCGCAGCCACAGGCGATGCCTATTGCCTGCGTGGCGACATGGCTCTCCAGGGTATCACCAACTGTTCTAAAGTGGTGGACGACATTCTCTTACATGACAAGGACTTACCCACGCACATAGGACGGATTAACCAGACTTTGACTAGGTGTCGCACCCATGGCATCACACTCAACAAGGAAAAGTTTGTGGTAGCCGCCGCTAGTGTCAACTTCTGTGGATACCAAATTTCAGCGGAAGGCATCTCTGCAGACGAAGACAAGGTTACAGCAATACGAGACTTCCCAAAGCCAACTAACCTGACTGATCTTCGCTCCTTCATGGGCCTAGTGAACCAACTGACGGAGTTCACCCCAGATATAGCAGCCAAGGCTCAGCCACTTCGTCCTCTAATGAGCCCCAGGCGCTCTTTCGTATGGACCCCAGACCATGACAAGGCCTTCGAGGGTGTCAAGCAAGCTCTGACATCACCACCTGTACTAGCACCCTTTGAACTGTCATTGCCAGTGGTTCTACAGACAGATGCCTCACGCTTGTATGGGATTGGTTATGCCCTCCTACAGGACCACGGCCAGGAACAGATGCGTCTTGTTCAGTGTGGATCAAGATTCTTAACAGATGCTGAGACCCGCTATGCCACCATTGAATTGGAGATGCTAGCTGTCACCTGGGCCATGTCCAAGTGCAGACTCTACCTGCGCGGTCTGCCACACTTCACACTGATGACTGACCACCGCCCGCTCATTCCTATCGTAAATTCTTACACCTTAGATGCAGTCGAGAACCCCCGCCTCCAACGGCTGAAGGAGGTTTCGCAATACATCTTTACAGCAGTGTGGCATGCAGGGAAGCAGCTGTGTATTCCCAACGCACTTTCACGAGCCCCAGTCAGCCGCTCCACGTCACAGGACGAGACCGAGTGTAGCGAGGCTGCGGCACACGTCAGAAGCATCACCAGTGCCACCAATACCACCTCCGAGGACCAACCATCGACCACAGTAGACGCCGATAGGACCCTCCAGGAGCTCAGGAAAGCAGCAAGTGCGGACCTTGCTTACGGTCGCCTTCTGGCCTGCGTGTCCTCTGGGTTCCCCTCTAACTGTTATGGCCTACACAACGACGTCCTCCCATACTGGAAGCTACGGGACAGTCTCTACGCTGATGGAGAGCTGGTGCTGTATGGTCAGAGGATTGTTGTTCCCGCCACCCTACGAAGACGAACCCTAGCCCGCCTCCACGACAGCCACCGAGGAGTAGAAGCCACCAAGCGGAGAGCTAGGCAGACTGTCTTCTGGCCTGGCATTGACTCCGACATCAAGAATACAGTCGAAGCTTGTGAGTCATGTCAACGTCTGCAACCAAGCCAGCAACAGGAACCCATCAGATGTGACGATCATCCTACAAGGCCTTTTGAGTCCGTGTCTGCCGACTTCTTCCAGGTGGCGGGGAAGTCATTCCTGGTAATCGCAGACAGACTCTCTGGATGGCCTGTGGTTGTCCCATGCGGCCATGATACTACATCCGCCAGAGTGATCCGGATGTTTTGCCGCTACTTCTGTGAAGTTGGAGTCCCCTTACGATTGCGAACTGACGGCGGACCTCCCTTCACCAGCAATGACTTCAAGAGCTTCACAGAACGCTGGGGCG
>JAWQEG010007502.1:0-20000 GCA_033782935.1 Petrolisthes cinctipes
GTTTTCTCTCCTCTCGTCTATATAGCTGACCTTAACCTCTCTCTCTCTCTCTCTCTCTCTCTCTCTCTCTCTCTCTCTTCTCTCTCTCTCTCTCTCTCTCATGACCTTAACTTCCTCTCCTCATCTGCATACTTCTCCTCCTCCACCTCCTCCTCTTTGCCTCAGTTCTCCCTCCTCTTCCAGTTCCTCCTCCTCCTCCTTCACCCCACCTTCTACTTAAGGACAACATATCTATTATGGATGTTGAGAGAGAGAGAGAGAGGAGAGAGAGAGAGAGAGGAGAGAGAGAGAGAGAGAAGAGAGGAGAGAGAGAGAGAGATGAGAGAGAGGAGAGAGAGAGAGAGAGAGAGAGAGAGAGAGAGAGAGAGAGAAGAGAGACGAGAGAGAGAGAGAGAGAGAGAGTAATCAGAAGCAAGGTAGGAAAGAAAGTGCCAAAAAAAGTGAAGTGGAAAAATGGTAGACCTCCAACTTTTCCTATATACAGGCCTACGTATGTAACCTCAGTGATAATTCAGGCAAGGCAGACTTTACCCCTACAGTATACCCGAAAAACATTGAAGCTCAAGTTGGGGAAGACTGAGAGCGGAGGAAGAAATTAGTAGTCAGGGATGGATTTGTATTTTCCGATATATGCCACGAGATTCATGGCATGGACTTTACCGAAGAAGACCAGTTTGTTACACACACACACACACACACACACACACACACACGCACACACACACACACACGCACACACACACACACACGCACACACACACACGCACCACACACACACACACACACACACACACACACACACACACACACACACACACACACACACACACACACACACATACGAACTTTGTGACTAAGAATGGTGTCAGGTTATCATTCTGAATTTTACGACATTTCCTGAGAATCATCCTGTATATATACGCGAGGTAAGGAATAGGAAAAAGGTGGCGGTAAAGAGGAAGAGGAGAAGGAAGGCAAAAATAAGCGATGAATATTTACAAATTGAATACAAAAGGATACCAAGCATCAAATATTTATCGGTCTCTTACGAGGTTGTTTTGATTCAACTATTTTAACTAATCTCCAGTTAATTAAACTAAGAGAGAAAATTCCTTCCCACCTATAAATCCTTCCAACCGAGAGGGAACCGAAAAAATAGATACAATGTACTACTTAAAAAACTGGCAAGGAATTTAATTAGCAAAGTTTGGAAACAACAAACTAAGTACAGTATAATCTGTCGAAGAAAAAAATAATTCAATGGAAAGGCAAGGCTGACTCCGAGGAAAGGATATAAATTATATGATAACCCGAGTGTTTCAACCTTGGATTCCTTTGAAGTTGGGAATATAGGAGAAAAGAATATGGATCAAATACTCTTACATTAATATGACGTGTTATGGCGATGGGAACAGACTGTATGTATTATGTGTATATAACTGTTCACAAAGGAAACGGCATCACCAGTATTGAAATTTGGATATGGGAAAACAACCATTAATTCTGATACACTTGGCGTACGACTAGTCTTGTAACCTTTCCATCCCATTTGTTATCCTCACTACAGCCCGTGTGTTTGCTTGCCTTATTTGTCACTACTAAGAGGCTGCATGATTTACTCCGTTCGAGATATGGATAGCAATCGAACACTGGCTTTCCCTCTGAGTTCGGCAGGCATAATGGCATCTTAATTAATCATTATTTCCAGATGGTCACAACATTTCTGGGGCATTAATTAAAGGGACTCGATTGTCATATTCCCTAAGTTAGTGTTAAGCAGCAGGAGTGCTATCGTATCTTATTTGTTTGTGTTGCATACTGTTCGAATATTGTATATCTTGTTCGCAATGGTGATACAGAATAATTATAATACATAGAAAATTAAAAACCGCGTCAATAAGGGACTGTTTATCATATATTTATCTGCAGTAACTGGTATTTAAGTCACTATTGCATTGTAGTTTTCCATATTCCACAGTGACGTCCATTCAGACAGTTATAGTGCAGTTAAAGAAAAGTACTCGAAGTTTTAGAAGGGGAGTGTGAAGAGGAGGAGGAGGAGGAGAAAGACATACCATACCGTACATATCAATTACATGCACCAAAGGACAAGGAATGTATATGGACAATGAATGGCAGGGCAAGGAAGTGGAGTGTCAAGAGAGAAAATATGGAGATAGATAAAAAAAGGTAGATAGGTAGGTAGGTTCAGTTAGTTGGTAGGTAGGTAGGTAGGTAGGTAGGTAGATTGGTAGGTTGGTTGGTAGGTAGGGTGGTATGTATGTATGTAGGTAGGTATGTAGGTAGGTAGATAGGTAGGGTATATTGGGAGGCTGATAGATAGGCTGGTAGATAGGTTGGTAGGTAGGTAGATAAGTAGGTAGGTAGATTGGTAGGTAGGAAGAAATAATGAATGACTTGAGCAGCAGAAGGAAAGTGAAAGAATATAATATGGAGAGGAGGGAAATGCAGGAGAGAAGAGTAGAGGGTGTGTAGAGAACATGGTAGGGAGAAAAGAAGAGTAAAAGGAGAGTTAAGAAAGGGGACTGAGGGAGGGTGGATGAAGAACGGGGATGAGTGAAGCTGGAAGAAGACGTAAATGATGAGACAAGTTTAGATAGAATAAATAAAAATGTGAAAAGGAACAGGGAGTGGATAAATGCACTGAGGAAAGAAATGTGATATGAGAGAGAGAGAGAGAAGAGAGAGAGAGAAGAGAGAGAGAGAGAGAGACGAGAGAGAGAGAGAGAGAGGAGAGAGAGAGAGAGAGAGAGAGAGAGTAGGGAAGGAAAGTGTTAGAGAATGACAACAAATACACAATAAGGAAGATGGAAGACATGACTGAGATAGAATATATATAAACCTCGGCAGAAAGAGTGACAGAGGAACCAAGATGGCGTGTCTTTGAAATATGACCGGTCACTCTGACGTAATAGTCTCTAGATCATGTCATGTTAGGTCCAGTCAGGTCAGGTCAGGTCGTGCGGACGTAAATTTCAAACCTCCTCGACTTATAATTAAAAAAACTACTCGTATGTATGTGTGTGTGTGTGTGTGTGTGTGTGTGTGTGTGTGTGTGTGTGTGTGTGTGTGTGTGTGTGTGTGTGTGTGTGTGTGTGTGTAGGTGTGTGTGTTGTGTGTGTGTGTGTGTGTGAGGTGTGTGTGTGTGTGTGTGTGTGTGTGTGTGTGTGTGTGTGTGTGTGTGTGTGTGTGTGTAAGGACTGGGGACATCGTGACGGGCATGAAATGTATGTATGCTATTGTACCTGAGCAAACAAACAAACAAAATAATACACACACACACTACAAACAAAACTCTGATGTAACTCTCGCATCCTTTAGAAAAACAGTTCCCCCATCTCCATCTCCTCACAATCCGTATTCACTATCCGCATCCACTCGTGAACGCCCGCAGCTGAGACACGTGGTAAAGAAAAGAAAAGAAAAGAAAAAAAAAGATACCAGCATTTTTTTTTTTCGCCTACATTCATCATCGTCGTGTGTGTGTGATTTTTTTTTTTTCCCCCACAAGTTGGCTGGTTGGCGTTTACAATCACAGTGGCTGAGGATACTTTATAGAAATGGTCATCGGTGGAGGAGAATCATCAGTCAAAAGCCTAAATAGAAATAAAAGGACAACCCAAAAGTGTGTGAGATATGTACACATTTTGGTCACGTAGTCGCGAGGTGAATAGGCAAAATTTTTGAAATCATGACTTTGGAATTCTCCCCCGCGACGGCACAGAAACCCAGGCCCCAGTGGCTTTGTGAGACACGGGGTCCCTGGGGGTGGTGGTGAGGGGGACGGGGGGGGGGGGAGGAAGGCATCAATATACTGTACTGGACAACACTTTCACTCTCACACCACTCAGAATATTGGAGATAAATGAGTCCTTCAAACATTGCCACGAAACACCAACTATATAGAAAGAACTTGTTTCATGGCATACCGTATAGTCAGGAGGAATCAGAAGCCACTAAGTCTCATACACGAACACAGGATCCTTAAGGAGGTAATAATACTTTTGGTACTGTACATTAGAGTGTCTTGATTCTTCCAAAGTATCCCAAGGAACACGACCAAATAAAAAAAAAAAAAAAAAAATGGTAGCTTGTTACTTGAAAAATTGTTTGGAGAAATCAATTGCTCCAGATTTACCAACAATGCAGTTCCCCATTAGGCTGATAATTGTTATTCTAAAAAATGACATGGTGGAGAAGGGGTAAAAAAAAAAAAAAATGAAAAAATGAAAAAGAAAGAAAGAAAAAAAAATATAATATCCTTCCGCCTTGTGTAAAACCATTAATTTTCTGGCTGTCTGCCTTCACGAGTCATGTTGTCAATAGCATTAATCTAATTAGCCAATTCATTAACCAATTAACTGTTCTGTCTGGTGGAGTTTGTATTTAAGGAGGAAGTTTTGTGTTGGTAAATCTGGAGTAAACGAATCATCCAAAACTATTTCTAAGCAACAGAACACTATTATTTTTGCTCTTCTGGTCCTGTTTCCTAGCATACCTTTGGAGGAATCATGGCACTCCAATGTACCAAAAAAGAATTACCACCTTAAACATACGAACTGAGAGCAGCGTTTCCTCGAGTCCTCTGGTATAACAATGTAAAAGTGATTGCTATTTATCAGGTAAGGTGAGAGTATACTTTTGGTACATTGGAGTGCCTTGATTCCTCCAAAGTATGCCAGGAAACAGAACCAGAGGAACAATAATAATGGTGGCCTGTTGCTTGGAATAGCTCGGAGGAATAATTTGCTCCGGATTTACCAACACTGTATCCTCCCCTCAAAGGACCCTGTGATGTTATCAGAAAATTGGAAGTAAATGAGTCCTTCAAATATTGACACGAAACACCACCACCTATATGGAAGGAGCGCGTTTCGTGGCATAGTCAGGAGGAATCAGAAGCCTCAAATTCTCATACACGATCACAGGGTCCTTAAGGGGGTTGTATGTACGTACTGTATACTGTCATTAGTAAATCTGGAGCAACTGATTCATCCATTCTATTCCAAGCAAAAAGCCACCATAATTTTTGTTCATTTGGTCCCGTTTCCTGGCAAAATATGGAGGAATCAAGGCGCTCCAGTGTACCAAAAGTGTATTAACCCCCTTATACTTGTTAGCATGACGCCATATATATTTACTGACAGAGAGGAAAGCAAACACAAAGGAAATTTCTCCCATCTGTACACATCTCAAGGGTTGGTTAATTCACGGTTGATTAGAAATATTCCAACACAAGAAAACAAAAAAAGTATAATAATGGAGCTGGTCAGGTAGCATATGTTATAAATAAATTAAAGGACATCACAGTTCTCTAGTCAAAACCCCTTAACATAACCAATGAAACTAAACCAAGTAGGCAGACAGGACGAATTAATTAAACACCACGAATCAGTTACTATTGAAGACAACTGAAGATACATCCATACATACATACATACATACATACAATTTGCCAAAGTGTTACTCAATATCACACCACCACCACACTAGACAATAATATTCCCACCAGCCAGCCAGTTGAAACCTTAAGTAAGCAGCTGCCTGTCCCAATAATATATATTTACCAACTGTTGGGGTTTTTAAAGTGTATGTGGCGGAGTGAGTAACTTTCCCTCCTTCATCCCAGACCGACTGATGCCAAGTTTCTCAGTATTCAGGAACTTTTGCTTCATTGGTGAGATTACCTATATCCCCTATAGTTATACCCGGTTGAATCCACACTGCATGTAAGAAAATTATTACCTCCAATTAATCACATAAACTCTCATGGTTTAATAACATGATGATTTAATGACACTTGATTAGAGTTGATTAAGTACGGTAACCTCTGCATAATCTAATCTAAGTTAGAGATGGACAAGTAAGATAAAATTACGTATATATGATTCAGACTGCTAGGAATCTGTCGGCTAATTGAAGGCTATTGATTCCGGCATTTTCCCTACACGATATTAAAGCCTCGTTATGTTATGTTACAAGATTGGGTGGGTCGAGTTAGGCTTAAAAAAAAAACACACACACACACACACACATCCAAGCGAAGCGGGCTCACGTGACCATCCATCCCGTGAAGAGAAAACCTTACTCGACTCGGGAATGAGGCGGCCCCGGACTTGAAGTTTACCGAGGGAATATATACGTGGCTGTCGCTCCAATGTTGGTCCCCCAGGCAGTCCCAAGTCAAACTCAACACCGGAATCTTTCGGAACGTTTTACTTTTAACTTGGTGGAGGCAGAGGCAAGGAAATGTTGGCGTGGCAGAGTATATTATTATTATTATCCCCCGTGCATGCTGACTTATGGGGGTCGTTCGTCGCCTTCAAGGACACGTTATATGATACTAATTATACGAGCTTTTACGTACTCTACAAAACAAGTATCGGGCTCTTTAACTCTTCGATAACCACTCTCTTATATTCATCAACGACGTTACATAGAGAGATAAGATGTTGGAAGGTTAAAAGTAAAAGGTTGGTAGGTTGGTAAAAGGGTTTGGTACGGAGAAGGTACAGAATTGGTAGGTGAGAGTTATAAGGGATTGGCAGGTTGGGGGAAAGGGATTGGCAGGTTGGAGGTAAGGAGTTGGCAGGTGGGGAGTACGGGAGTGGCAGGTTAGAGGTAAGGGAGTGGCAGGTTGGGGGTACGGGAGTGGCAGGTTGGGGGTACAGGATTGGCAGGTAGTGGGTACCGGATTGGCAGGTTGGAGATAATAGATTGGCAGGCTGGGGGTACGGGATTGGCAGGTTGGGGGTACGGGATTGGTAGGCTGGGGGTACAGGATTGGCAGGTTGGGGGTAATGGGTTGGCAGGCCAGGAGGACCTAGCCTATCAGCTCCGAGATGACCAAGGAACCGAAGCATGAAGTGCGATATGTTTCACATCCGTCATTCGTGTGTAAGAAGGATAAGCCTTTGTCTCACTCCACCAACCACGGAATTATGGACGACAAAGTAATGAGTGTGTGTGTGTGTGTGTGTGTGTGTGTGTGTGTGTGTGTGTGTGTGTGTGTGTGTGTGTGTGTGTTAGAAAATACAAATAAGATTGGGCATTACCCTAAACACTACCCTAAAGAGGGTCTGATTGCCCTAGTTTAGTGTATTTTACTCTAAAATGGAAGCACTGGCAGACACCCAGGGGAGGGAATAAGTTGTTCCCATGGAGGTATAATATTATACCTCCATGGTTGGTTGCTCCATGCTTTACCCAACTGATTGTACTGCATTCCATTCCAGTAACAAAAATAAAAAATTGCAAAAATATAGAAAACTTTCGCAATACTGATAAATAAATAACATCTGGAAAGCCTAGTCACCCACGTGTTTGTCATAGGCAGGTATTTAAACCGGTTTAAAGTACCTCAATGAGTGAGTAATCATAGGCATGTCAACACTATGTTATCATTATACTGAACATTACTGGTACAGTCAACTTAAAACTCATGTATTCATCATTTAACATGACCGAATGGGGGTTGATCCCCTTAATTTTAAGATTAGAATACGCACGGCATGAGGATTTTAAAAGCCGTTTCCTTTACAGTAATCTCGCTCTGATGATATGCAAATGACCCAACATTTTTGCCATTTTTAAAAGCAATTCGGGAAGCATTCATTTCTCAACTTTTCGAAATCGGATTTCCCAGTACGACAGGAGATTGAACTGCCATTTAATCTTTTACATTTTTCTTTAATACTGATCTTTGAGAAAAAAATCACGGTTGGTATTATCAAATAAATATAAATAATGTGATATAACCAAAACTTGTATTTTATATAATTATTTTTAAAATAGGATAACTTCGTACTATATGTATGGGGGGAGAGGAGCCCCGGGGCATCCACAACTTCCAACACTTTATCACACTTGATCCAAACGTTATATTTCTTTCACAACAAATCATTATTATGAATACCAAGGATATAAAAGTCTTTAAATCACAAATCGTTTATAATATACTGCAATTACTGATTTTTTTATTGCAACTGAGCCACTTCGTTATATATGGCCTGACTTTTGAAAGCGATATTTTCACATAATGGCCCTCTCAGTTTATTGTGCCACTACTCAATATATCAGTAGTTATAATATATTGTGTGACTCTATACATGGCTGCACTCTCAGATAATAACTAAATTTACATTGCACCAGGTTTTTATATTCATGTTTGTGAGTGTGTATAGGTCCTCTCGTAAACATAGCAACGTGTCTCTCTCTCTCTCTCTCTCTCTCTCTCTCTCTCTCTCTCTCATGTAACCGTATTTATATATGGGGCTTCTGTGTATTTCACCAGCTTTTGTCATATTGGTAATGACTATGTTCACATGTATAAAATAAATATAATAATCACATTCTTATACATTCCTATACATTTTAATACACTTAAAACTTATCTTCAACTTTCTTTGTCAGTACTTTCATTTAACACAATCTTCATATTTTCTACATCATTTCATTATATATACTGTATGTACAAATATTACATACATACTTCTTTGATCCACATATTTGGTTTGTTTACATATTTACCTATTTATTTATCTATAGTTTTATTACGAGTACACCCACCTAATAAACAGAGGCTGGTACTGTAGGAATGTTGGTCTTTATGTGCCTTTTGTGTCGGGTTGTTGTCTCATAATAAGGGCAGCTTCATTTATGTTGCCATTTTGGTGAGGCTCCAACGTAATATAACACCAGATTTACTTCCATGTGCTGTTTAGGTTAAGCTGCTGCCTTATATAACACCGTCTTTTTATTTCCTTCCCAGACATTATTTCTCTCTCTCTCTCTCTCTCTCTCTCTCTCTCTCTCTCTCTCTCTCTCTCTCTCTCTCTCTCTCTCTCTCTCTCTCTCTCTCTCTCTCTCTCTCTCTCTCTTCAGCCAACACTCAGTTCATATATTATGCAATGCTGTTAACACTTTACCACTTGAGTTCTGACGAGAATGTAAGCTCTCAAAGGCCCCTCTAATATCGATCTCTTCTACGTCAGAATCTAAGGAAGAGTAACCCATAATTTTTAACGAAGTACTTTTCATTATACTGCAAATTCTCGCCGCTGAATGGAACCAAAAATAACGAACCAAAAAGAGAAGTAAAACATAATTATAACTCTAAATTTTACTTGCCGTACTACAATGGTCTTTGTGTCGACGAGGGTTTCTCATTGGATGGGAAAAATAAATACAAAATATTCCAGGTTGTACCATTTAAAGAGCATTTCCTGACGACCCTATATTATTTACCCGCCATTAAAATTAATATAGTAACTCGGAAACAATGCAGATTTTCATTAGAGTTCAGGGGGATATATTTGGATAAAGCACATTAGCATACCACATGAGAACCTGGCATTAGTTTAATATGCAAATTTAAAACATTATTGTCAGTGGCAGCAACGTCCGGGACCTCTTGTGACTCCTCCACTTCACTCTCCGTCAATAATTTGCCTCGCTTCGACATTATTTATATATATTTTTTTTTACCTTTTTCCTTCGTGCAAGCAGAGTAAAATTGAAAAAAAAAAAAAAAAATCGACCATCTGCATGTATACTTGTTTGAAGAGTCACATTTTAGGTTAGGTTGTGTGTGTGTGTGTGTGTGTGTGTGTGTGTGTGTGTGTGTGTGTGTGTGTGTGTGTGTGTGTGTGTTTCTTTGTTTGTGACTGTGTGTGTGTGTGTGTGTGTGTGTGTGTGTGTGTGTGTGTGTGTGTGTGTGTGTGTGTGTGTGTGTGTGTGTGTGTGTAATGGCTTCCTGTCTACACTTTTCGTCGTCGACCTTTTTATTTTTTTCACGTCTGTCTGTTTGGGTTTTTATGTTCTTTTTACTTTTCAAGTCTCAAATATTTCTGGCTCTGTCTTTATCGTACATGTGTTTTTCCTTCCACCACTTTCCCTCAGTTTCCTGTTTATCTTTCTAATATTATTCTTCGCTTCTCTGGGTCGTGTCTTCCTTTCTTCTTTTAACTCCATTATTTATTTATTCATTTATTTATTTAGAGTTTCCTGGGTTGTCTTTTCTTTTCATTCTTTGTTTGTTTTTTTCCAACTCATTGGTTTCATTCTATTGTTTTGTTTTTTATTATCATCCTCGTTCTACGTGACTGCTTCCCTTTGTTCATGTCTGTTTTTCTTTACCGTCCGTTTTCATTTTAACTTTATTATTATTATTATTATTATTATTTCCCATTAATGCTTTTCCTCTCTTTTCTGAATGATTTAATGATCTTTCGTACCAACACTTCTCCTCGTCGAACAGGGCAACGCTTACGCTGATTTTTGTAATACTTAGATGAGAAAATGTATATAAATCCAGACCATATGATCCTAACACGCCTTTTTAACCTGTACAAAACGCGATTAACACAAATAAACATTACGTCTCAGAAGGGTTCGTATATTTTCTTTATCGTCTCCAAATCCTGACATTGGGAAGAAAAAACAATAACAAGTATTTATAATAATAATAATAATAATACGCAATAATAATACGTATGAATAACCCAAAATTTCCCTACCTACAGAAAATAGGTATGAATAACCCAACGTTTCCCTACCTTCAGAAAATACATACATACCTAGCGTGGTAGTAGAGCATTAATGTAGGGAAGGGTAAAATTTAACGTGGCAGCGGCTTCTGTACAACTCCCCACAAAAATACTTATGGTACCTAGTAGACTACATGGCCAAGAGTAGTGCCATGTTGTGACTTAAGTTTTAATTGTCCAGAGCGCTTTTACCACTAACCACTTTCCTCTGTTATTATAATACTAAATGACGCTAGAAGATATTTATTACTGTTGTTGTTGTTGTTGTTGTTGTTGTTGTTGTTGTTGTTGTTGTTTTTCTGGCTAATATTCAGTGATTCAATGTCGTTCGGGTGTGATGATTCATATGCAATTTTTTAGTAACTAACTTGCAATGTGAACGGCTCTGAATAAAACTGAGAAAACCAAATGACCGTATGTGGTGCAAAAATCAGTTTCCAACTCAGAGAAATGGTTTAAGTCAATTTTATTATTTCACCAATCGTAATTATCGCAATACTGCCTGTAGAAGAAATTAATAAGTTGGTATAACCTATTTTGATACTTAAATATATCATTACTATTATTATTATTATTTTATCATCATTGTCAGTATTATTATATTGTTATTGTCATTATTATTATCATTATTATTATTATTATTATTTTATCATCATTGTCAGTATTATTATATTATTATTGTCATTATTATTATCATTATTATTATTATTATTTTATCATCATTGTCAGTATTATTATATTATTATTGTCATTATTATTATTATTATTATTATTTTCACGGGACTCATTAAATTGTGGAGACAGATGACTTTAAATGAGGAGGAAATCCATAGCTGCCCCCCACGTGGTAATGGGAAGGGGGCGGGCACGGGAGGGAGATTTTTCTGGTGTAGACGGAATATGCTGCAACCCCCCACGTCTGTTGTGAGTGGTAATGTGCAGTGGGCGTGGGTGTCGGCGAGTTTATCACCACATAAGGTAGGGCTGGAGGCCGTGAAGCGTGCAGCCATGAGAATAGTTCACCCCACCACCCTGCCAGATGAGTTTCCCCCTTTATACAAACTGGTGTTATATAAAGGGTGGCGTCACTGGCCTCGTTGGTTCTCCCCTCTTATCTCCACCCATTTTGGCATATAAAAATGGCCTATTATTCTGCAAACACAGGCTAACGTCTCTGTGTATATCAAGGCAATCTTCTTACACTTTACACTTTACAGTTTTTTTCATACTGTTTGTGAATGTGTCAATTTGGCAGCTTCGTCTTTTAAGGAACTGGACTTTATTTTTCGCCTTGAAATAAGATGAGAATTAGTTTGCTTTGATCTACGAAAATTAGGTTTACGGTGTTTACACACACAATATCATGCATGGTAACCCTCATCTCACGTTGTCAAATTTCTTGACTCCTTCTACGTTCACTCACCTCTCACATTAGTGTTATGTCGCCTCTCCTGCCTCAGAGTGTGAGTCGTTTAGTTGTGAACGAAGCAGTCACCTGCACTTGGCCTTTCTGTCTCTTCATATAATTTTGAATCCCAGAGTTGACCGCCACACAGAGAAAGAGGCAACAGAACTTTAATTGGGAATTAAACTTCCATTATAAATACTTAATCTTTATCATTATACACTTACTGTACTCATCAAACTCTCATAATCTTGCACAGATGTGTAATCAAGAGTAAAAAATTTCCGATAGAAAAAATTATAGTACCAGACTTGGTAATATTATGACAATAAACCTCAAACACACTGACTCATTCAGTTTCTAATCAGCTGAGACTACTTGCATTATATCAGGTGAATAAAATACACGCTGAGATTGGATTTACAAATGAGGATGGGAGGGGAGAGACTGTATAAATCTACTTCCCCCTGGTTTCTACCGGCGGCATATATTTTATCTTTCCCAATAAAACCATATCCAAGTTTTCCAATCTATGGGTTCCATTCTGAAGCTGACAGAAACATCCTCAAGAGTCCCTGTACCCAAAAGTTGCCGAGCCAAGTTTGGTGCTTACAGACCTGCATCAAACGATTCCTTTAAAATATGGGCCACCATGACTTTACAACGAGACCGGAGAGTGCCACAAGTAACCGTAAAAAATGAAGCGTCAGTCATTACCTCAAAACTTGCAAAAACTTGGGTCACATATTTCGTCAGTTTCGAATCACAGCTCTTCTCACAACCAAGCCAAAGAGAGTAGGTAGTGTGGTGGTGTATAATGCACTTTACAGTCAGGAGAAATACTCGTATCCACTGCCACCTGAGTTAAGAAAATTTACGAGGACAATGAGAACCTCAAAAAGTTTAATACCCCATACAGAGGAGGTCCTATGGAAAAAAAATTGACAAGTACAATGTTGCTACTCAAATGCATGGGAAGGGAAAAAAACACAAAGCCAAGAATAGAGAAAAACAAAGCCAAGAATAGAGAAAAACAAAGCCAATAATAGATAAAAATAAAGCCAAGAATAGAGAAAAACAAAGCCAAGAATAGAGAAAAACAAAGCCAAGAATAGAGAAAAACAAAGCCAAGAATAGAGAAAAACAAAGCCAAGAATAGAGAAAAACAAAGCCAAGAATAGAGAAAAAAACAAAGCCAAGAATAGAGAAAAACAAAGTCAAGAATAGATAAAAACAAAGCCATGAATAGATAAAAACAAAGCCAAGAATAGAGAAAAACAAAGCCAAGAATAGAGAAAAACAAAGCCAAGAATAGAGAAAAACAAAGCCAAAAGAATAGAGAAAAACAAAGCCAAGAATAGAGAAAAACAAAGCCAAGAATAGAGAAAAACAAAGCCAAAAGAATAGAGAAACACAAAGCCAAGAATAGAGAACGAATGCTGCTCCCCCTCACGACAAGCTATGAAACGTTTGCCTTTATGTTGTTAGGGGTCAAGAGAGTTTTGCAAGAGACTGTAGCTGCATATGAACCGCCTTGAGAGTGCATCCAGGCGCCGGGAGAAGTTATATAAGTGTGAAGTATGGAGGAAAATTGTTGTGTGCTGCGTTCTACATCTCCCCAAATGACAAGCCCATCCATAACTTTACACATTAAGGGGGAAGTTTTTGTGTTTGTAATTCTGGAGCAACTGAGTCCTCCAAACTATTCCAGGCAACAGAACACCATTATTTTTGCTCTTCTGGTCCTGTTTCCTAGCATACTTTGGAGGAATCAAGGCACTCCAATGTACCAAAAACGAATTACCACATTAAGGGGGCGGTACAGTGTTGGTAAATCTGGAAAAATTAATTCCTTCACACTATTCCAAGCAGCGGGTCACCATTATTTTCCGTGAGTCTGGTCCTGTTTCCTGCCTGGCAAATTGTGGAGGAATCAAGGCGCTCCAATGTATCAAAAGTAAGAGATGTTGACCGGTGACTTGGATACTCCAGATTCCTCCAAACTGTGCCACAACACTCCATAATAAAAATCCACTTGATCTTGGTGGGAGTATAAATTAACACCAATTGATATTCACCGTATAATATTCAGTGGGAATAATGGCATCTCTATTCCATCCTGTACGATTCACTTTCTTTTATTCTCCTTTATATTATTATTATTATTATTATTATATTTTTCATACTTTCTCATTTTTTGCCTTCCTCTTTCTCTCGTTCCACATCCCTCTTTCTAACTTCGTACCTCCGTATTTCTTCCCTCCTCCTAAATATATAAATGCAATCACAGTAGAAAACATATCTCAATTGAAGGATCTGTTTTCTTGCGTTGTTAAGAGTACTACGTCAACTCCAACTCGACCATAACAAACGGCCACCTTGAATACACTATTGGTACATTAGAGAGCATTGATTCCTCCAAAGTATAATGACAATATAATGATGGCCTGTTGTTGCCTGGAATAAATAGTTTAAAGGAATCATTATTTTGCTCCAGATTTACCAACACTGTATACGATCCCCTTTAATTAAACGACTTCGATAGTTTGAGGGAGGGAAGGGGGAAATCTCATATTTTCTTTTAAACCCATTAATTCTTGTGCGTCTCCTTTAAGTTCTATATTATGCACCAGATATAAAATAATTCAGTACCTGACGCCGTATAATATTCAGTGGGAATAATGGCATCTCTATTCCATCCTGTACAATTCACTTTCTTTTATTCTCCTTTATATTATTTTTTTTTTTTATACTTTCTCATTTCTTGCCTTCCTCTTTCTCTCGTTCCACATCCCTCTTTCTAACTTCGTACCTCCGTATTTCTTCCCTCCTCCTCCTCCTCCTCCTCCTCCTCCTCTTCCTCCTCCTCCACCTTCTCCTCCTCCTCCTCCTCCTCCTCCTCTTCCTCCTCCTCTTTCTTTACACTGCCTTATTACGCCTTCCCCCTCTCTCTTCTTTCTTCCTCCCTTCCTCATTGTCTTCATTTTGTTTTTCCCTTCCCCTCACATTACTCCTTGTCTCCTCGTCGTTCCCTCCTATTTTACGTATTTTTTCTTATCCCTTCCTCTCCCCTCTACAACGTTTCCTCTTCTCTCCCCTATCTTTATTCCCTCTCCCCTTTTCCCCTTCATTACTCTTTCATTCCCCTCCCTTCCCTTTAATTTTACCTCCCCTCCTTCTTGCATTCATTTTCATCACCTCTTTCCTCTCCCCTATCCTATTTTTTCCCTCGCATCAATTTATCCTTCTTGTTTCATCCCTCTCCCTCTTCTTTCACTTTCCACTCTTTATCTATATTCACGATATGCACCTCCAAACAAACTTTACTTTTCCACTTTTCTCCTCTTCCTTCTTTATCAGTCCTGCTTCACTCTCCTCTTTCTACGTACGTTCACTTTTTCCTCCCCTGTCTTTTGTGATCCAACTTGAAGCAATAATCCTGGCGACCGTCAAGCAAAACATGTGTGGCCGGCAAACACTTTGGCGAGGGACAAAAGTTGGTGGTTGGGTACCTCATGTGGTCAGGACAGGCAGGCAGGCAGGCAGGTCCAACCACAGCCTGACATAACACCTGAATCATACTTTACTATATTGTGTGTATAATTATACTGTGTTTTTATTATGACTTCGTGTGTGTCAGGAAACGACACACACATACATACATACACACACACATATAGGAACAAACAGAAGGCAGGTCCAACCATAGCCTGACCAACATCTGAATCATACTATATTATATTGTGTGTATATACTGTGTTTACATTATGACTTCGTGTGTGTCAGGAAATGAAACACACACACACATACACACACACACACACACACACACACACACACACACACACACACACACACACACACAGAGAAAGGAACAAACAGACAAACAAACCAGACACATATCTACACTTGAAGGTTAACCTGGAAACATTACGAGGGGAGAAAGAGAGAACGTTCACTGCAATAAATCGAGCCGTAGTGTACATGTCTAGGGTATAAATGCACAAGCAAAAATGCAATATATATATATAAAAAAAAAAATGTTACAAAAATATCTACATACGTTTTGTTACGGAGAAAAGGGACAAGAGTATAAAATATGTATAAATAAAATATAACGATTTCGATGCACCCTTTTTATGGTCTGTCTGAGTTTATTTTTTTCCTTCTCTTTTTTTTTTTTTTAGAAGTGAAGGATTGGCTCTAAAATACGGCAAAAGGAAAAAATATATATATGGTTTCAAACAGTACAGTAACATGTAAGTCTGTGTGTGTGTGTGTGTGTGTGTGTGTGTGTGTGTGTGTGTGTGTGTGTGTGTGTGTGTGTGTGTGTGTGTGTAATCTGGGCTGCAGAGAACACAGGTTGGTGGTAATGTGGATGGCTTGTCACCTTATACTGAAAATTGTGGCTCTTTTTGGAGAGAGAGAGAGAGAGAGAGAGAGAGAGAGAGAGAGAGAGAGAGAGAGAGAGAGAGAGAGAGAGAGAGAGAGAGAGAGAGAGAGAGAGAGAGCAAACACAGAACTTAATATAGAAAGGGAGTATATTGAAGTGAATATATTGGAGAGAGAGAGAGAGAGAGAGAGAGAGAGAGAGAGAGAGAGAGAGAGAGAGAGAGAGAGAGAGAGAGAGATTGTGGCGTAGTGAATATATAAAGAAATTGAGGTTCAGGAGGGAAACATTTTGACACAGGAACAATAATTTACTTTTTTTTCTAGTGACCATCTTCATTGACAGATATATCACCCGTGGACTAAAGAAGATCCTACTTATGTTTTTACTTCATTAAGGTGTAAATCCGTTGTATCTTTGTTTTCGGTTACTGATTTGTCAAACTGGAACCTGATAAAAGTACAAAATCGATGCTTATTCTTGAGTCGTGATTACTAGAGATATGCAAAAGTCGAAAGTCGTGTTTTTGAGACCCGTCCGTCACTTGTAATATAATGCTCGTCATCCAAAGTCAAAAGCTGTTCTCATGAAAGTCATCCGAAGTCTCGTTCTCCACTCGTTGCTTGATATTTTCATTTATAATCATTCATACACGCCTCGTAAAAACTAGTATAAGACTGTTGTATGTATCTACTGTACGTCTCCTCAACACTGAGACACAGGAGTATTCAAACGCGTTACTTGTCACAGAAATACCACAGTCACCATTGCCTATATACAGATGATCAAATGCCTTCTTGGGATTACGGGTTTAAGTCAACGTATCCTCATTTTTACTCCAGCGTTTGGGGTTACATGATACCGAGGCGGAACTGGTAGTGTGGGAAAACTTAAATCAAAACAACTTTGTTTCGTGGCTGGCAAGCGGACAGCCGAGACGGGAAACTTGGTGATGGTGGGTCGAGTGTTGTAAGAGCCACTCACAAGCCAGGTGGAGCTGAAGTTACCTATCTACACACACCACTTTCCTCTTACCAATAGTGTCGTGTGTTAACTTTTGGTGGAAGGAAAGTGAGACTATTATATTGTTTAGATGGGCTACAGTTCATCAGGGTAGACGCTACTTGTTATAATTTATAGCTTAAAATTACATCGAACTGAATTTTATATTATGGACCACGAGGATATACAAATACCTCAGCTTCCGATTGACTCACCTACAGTTATCAATCTTCCCTTTACATATAATTCCTATCTCAACAGCTTCATCTGATGGATTAGAGGCAGTATCAAAGCTCCCCTTTACTTGTGATACAGTTTCAAATTCAAGGGCCAAAAGCTCTCGTGATTCACACTCTGCGTGAAGAGAATACTGTATGGCATTTCTTCACATGCTGTTGTGATCTTTATTTCCATGCCGAGAGCCTACACGAGATCAAAAACTGTAAATAAACTGGACTGTTGCACAAATCCTACTTATCACTGCAAGAAAAATGTATACAGTACCGAGACTTTAAAGGAAAAAGACACATTCACAACTGAAAGAAATCATCAAGTGGCGGCCGAGCAGGAGTTTGTTTATTCAGAGGGTTGCCAGTTGCAATGTGTTTTTTTGAGGTCAACACGAAACACACTGGTTCAAGCTCCCCACTCTATCTGTTTCTTTTCATATTTACCTTTGCAAACTGGGTTAGGGGGAAGGTTATGTTTTAACTCGTGTTTCTTTTTGTTTGTTTGTTTCTTTGTGTTTTTGTTTGCTGGATAGTGATAATTGGGCATTATGAAAGCAAAAAATTATCAAGTATTAGTGGAAGCAGGTCAAAAAATCAATATGAGAAATGATATGGTGTATTTTACTTCGTACTGGTAAGAATGGCGGTGAAATATGGCTGGTGATGTTGGAAGAATATATTTTGTTTTTGTTTTGTTTTTCGTTTACGAAGGAACGAAAAAGACTGAATGCCCTTCTAGTCATGTGTGATCTGCCCTGATTGAACAATTACTTATAAAAACCTTGCTTGTTGCAGTGGAAGACAGTGAACAATTTAAAGTTTAATCCCACTGTCTTATACTTTTGAGCAACAATAATTACAATTTTGTCGTGACGATCTCCGACCATTATTTGCAGTTGAAAAAACACAGAAACTCTTTTGTACCTGATAAAGTATCCCCAATATTTTCTCATACTTTGGTTGTCGTGTGAACTAAAACAGTGCATTATAGCGCACAGTGTTGAGGAGAAAAACACACGTACTTTATGTTGGCGTGTTGGTGTTCTGGAGCAAAGCAATGCATTAGACGGTGTAGTATCAATGTGAACGAGAAAAAATACTATATTGTAAAGTATTTGATACATGTGGTGTTGTAGCTACTGCTGTAATGCTGATATAAAAAGAGTACATAGTGAGGAGGTATGGTATGATGGTGGTAGAGTATTGTCATGATGGAGGCGATGGTGTATAGGGAATGGTGGTATTGGTGGTGGTATGAGGTGTGGTATAGTAGTGTTAGTGCGAGGTGTAGTCGTGGTGTGAAGTATGGCAGAGGTGGTGTAGGGTATTGTGGTAATGGTAGTGGTATGAGGTGTGGTATAGTAGTGGTAGTGCGAGGTGTAGTCGTGGTGTGAAGTATGGCAGAGGTGGTGTAGGGTATGGTGGTAATGGTGGTGGTATGAGGTGTGGTATAGTAGTGGTAGTGCGAGGTGTAGTCGTGGTGTGAAGTATGGCAGAGGTGGTGTAGGGTATGGTGGTAATGGTGGTGGTATGAGGTGTGGTATAGTAGTGGTAGTGCGAGGTGTAGTCGTGGTGTGAAGTATGGCAGAGGTGGTGTAGGGTATGGTGGTAATGGTGGTGGTATGAGGTGTGGTATAGTAGTGGTAGTGCGAGGTGTAGTTGTGGTGTGAAGTATGGCAGAGGTGGTGGTAATGGTGGTGGTATGAGGTGTGGTGCTGGTGTTATTGCTGAGAGAGTAAATAACAGGCAAGGGTGTTGTTGTTGTTGTTGTTGTTGTTGTTGTTGTAGTCTGGTGCTCCCAAGACTCACTTTCCGAAGAGAGCACTTTTTCCTTGTCTCTCCCTCGAGCGTCTGCAGTGGGTGCCAAAACTTCACTAAATTCTGTACCTGAGCTTCTACTCACTCGCTCTTCAATGACTTTCAGGGCAAAGCAAGGAACATCTGTGTACAGTGAGGATAAAAGGAACGGAAACTCGTCAAAGAATAAGAGCATCTGCAAATCGAGTGTGGAATTTTTATATGTTGAATACAGTGCGAAAACAAAGTCAAGTTCATTCACTCTGATTGCAATATAATCACTCGGCCTTTAACGTTGGATTCGTCTCCTATCATCACTCATGTTTGAGCATATACAATAAGTCCGCTACATATCCACGAGAGCCAGGTTTGTGTATAAGGATATATGAGTGAGTAATGATAAATCTCTATAGATGTGATATCCAGGTAGGAACTCGCCCTAAACTCGTAAATCAACACGCTAGCCAAGAAACTGATAAGACTGGGTTATCACCAAATTTGAGGCTAATTATAGTGATCCCTACAAACTGAAACATAAACAAGAACACGTTTGATGTTTCTACGCAACACCTGCCTGGAGTAATCAGCAGCCTACCATTAGCCACCAA
>JAWQEG010007502.1:25000-58976 GCA_033782935.1 Petrolisthes cinctipes
ACTTTTCAACCAATATTGCACGTGGGAATTTTTGTATCTGAAGTCTTATCTTTTATACACAAAAGAAACAACGAACGAACGAACGAAAAAATAGTGAAAGAATAAATAGAAAGTATTTTAAAAAACGTAAAAAGAGTGAAATCCCTATACGGGTTTTTTCTCGTGCTGGAAATTGAGCAATGATGGGGTGAGTATGTTTCCAATATGTTGGTGGGTGGGCAGGACTTGAAGGTAAAACTGCCGGGCAAGTGTAACATAACTCACACCCAGAGTGCTTTATGAGGCTTTTATGTGAGGTATAAATTCTGCCTCTCCCTATGCTCATTTTACCCTCTCACTTTTTTTATCTTATTTGTCTTAGAATTTCTTCCCGGAACTACACCTGTTATATTTGCCTCTCCTCGTTTATTTTGTCCTAAGTATATATCTCATACTCTACCGTTATTCTGTTTGGCATGAGAATATATAAATACCAAGGACCTTTAATAATCCTCACGTACCAAGGAGATAAAGTATAATTATGGCAGTCGCTTTATACTTTTGGTGCAAGTGCTATATTTTTTTACACGTTTTTCTTCCCAGTTGTTGTTGTATATTTTTTCCCCTGCCTTTCCTCTCTCTCTGTATCTCTGCACTTTAGCTTTCCTCCCAATCTCAATTTGCATGATTCCCATTTCCTCCTTCGCTCCATCTTTCCGGCTACTATATCCTCCCTCTCTCTCTCTCTCTCTCTCTCTCTCTCTCTGGGTTCGTGGTTGTCTTGGTATCCTAATTTGATGCATCCAAGCTCAAAATATTCAATTACGAACAGCTAGCTATATATGTTCGGCCAGATTTTGTTATACACATGAGCAACAGACAAAATGAGACAATTACCATAAAGATTCTACTGTAATATATTCTGTACACACGAGCATGGTAAAAAAAAAAAAACTCAAATGGAACACGATGGTATTTTCATTGTAATGTTATTCTTGTTTTACAATTATTTTATGTCTTATGATACCACCTTCTATTTTCTCTTCTCATAGTGTGTTCCTCCATGCATGATCTATCCCGTATTTCCTTCTGTCTCCTATATATCATTATCACCTTTGTTCTTCCCTCTTACCTCCTCTATTCAATACCCTCTTTCCTTTTCCCCCCTGAACGTTCTTGAATTCCCCTCCTTCCCTTCCTCTTCTCTCCCTCCCTCCCTCCTCATACCCGAAGTACTGTACCTCCCGCTTTTCCACCCGTCCTCTTTTCTTCCCTCTGTCCTCTTTTTACTGTCCCTTTCCTCTCGTTTGCACCAGCTCCAGTCAAGGTCCACTTTTATGACCTCCTGTTCCAGAAGTCACCATATCATCACAATGTTATATCTCCACTACCAGTACAACATTCATCATCATCATTATATTCACCATCTATATAACGACTGCTAGATTCACCATAATTATACCTTCACCCAAAACATGACAAATGATAGGAATAGCGATATTTATACAACACAACAAGTGCTTTACGGTATGTTATTATTTTACACCCCCACATCATATCTACACTGTCCGGACATATTAATTACCCTTAACATGTCCATATCAATACCCCATGCCAGCCAGATTCACCAAACGCACAACATCACGACTTTTATTTTGTTTTTTTTATTAAATCAGAAAGGAGGAAGGAAAAACAAATCAATGAAAACAAAGTCGTGCATTGTTTAGTCACACCATCAGCTGAGCCAACACAACACAACATACACACGGCAGGCACCACATATATATTATCCCACACTTAAAACACGACCACAACATGACTGGACGGACGATTCTCCTTATATTTCACGCGACTAACACAAGAATTACCACATTTACAAACACACACACACATCTCTAACAACATGACCTGACGATTCTCTTCATATTTCACGCGACTAACACCACCACACCTACAAGAATCACCACATTTACACACACACATACACACACATCTGTAAGACTCACCATATAAACACTACTACCAACACCACCACCACCACGACACAGCAGCTGTAACTCCCACCCATTAACACCACAACACAATTAGCAAGAATCCGTTAGCTACATACTGTACATACACACACACACACCTGAATTCAACTCACCACATTTACACAATCACCACCACCACCACCACCACCACTGTAATTTTCCCGACATAAATACCACCACCCCCACCACCACTACCCCCACCACCACTATACCACCACCTCCCCTACCCTTTTACAGCCTTGCTTGACCTGTTATGTTGCACCTGCGTTGAGTTACAAGTGTTTCCCCGACGTGTGCAAACTGCGGGCTTTCCACACCTTTCGTTCTGACCTTGCATGGTGCTTTTCCTGCAAATGCGAGTTTTTTTTTTTTTTTTTTTTTTTTTTTCCCTCAGACAACATTTGGTCGGGAGGAATGAGCATTTTTCCTGATTAATGAGGGGGTCAGTTAATGAGGGCTACTATCATTTGTTCCAGAAAGCAGACTTACTCAGTATGGGTGATCCGTGTTATGGCACAGAATGGAGGAATATGTAACCCCAATAATATTAGTCGACAAAATAACACACACACACACACACACACACAAAACTCCCCTACCACTGCTCACCTTACTCCTCCCATTTTCTTATCCATTTCGCTTTTGGGTTTGGCTTTACTGACTTTTTTTTTTTTTTTTTTTTTTTTTTTTTTTTTTTTATATATGTTCCGACACTGTACATAGGTCTGTTTACGTATGAATTCAATAGTAAAAAGTTCAATAAAATATGTTCTGTGAAAATGATTACTGCGATAGGCATTTCCACTCCTTATCTTTCAGTAGTAAGGCATTTTTATAGTACTAGTGTTCAGAAATTAATATATTAAATTTTTTAGTTGTTACGAACCCTGGATGTCACAGTGGTGTTTACGAATTCCTGAGGCCGACTGTACATATATACCTACATCAGTTATTTATTGTATATAGTCACCAATACGTTATCTTCATTAATCATCATTAGGCTAATATCATTCATTATTATTTCATCATATAATTTTTTTGTCTTTCATTATATAATTTTTTTATGTCTTTCATTATTTCATTACTATTATTATTACTATTATTTCATTACTATTAACATCATCACCTTACCGTCCTTTGGTCATCATTATCACAAGCAACATTATAATTTACCACCATCATTATTCATTACAACTCGTTACTGATTCATTATTATTCATTACCATCCTTCGTTATTTAAATCATCATTAACCAACATCCTTATTCATTACCACCATTCGTTATTGAATCATCATTAACCAAAATCATTATTAATTACCACCTTTTTTATTGAATCATCATTAACCAACATCATTATTCATTACCACCTTTTTTATTATTGAATCATCATCAGTATCATCGCTTATTAGTTTTGCATCATCATCATCATCATCATCATCACCAATTCATCAGGCCAGCAGGTCCGGACAGCCTCACTCACCCAGTTCGCCTTATCAGCTTTCAACACACCACTCCTGCAAATTAGAGGATCTCATCTCTTTATCTCCTCACATCCCTTCACTCCATCCTCTCTCTCTCTCTCTCTCTCTCTCTCTCTCTCTCTCTCTCTCTCTCTCTCTCTTCGCATTTCACATCCCTTCACTCCAACCTCTCTCTCTCTCCCCCCCCCCCCTCTCTCTCTCTCTCTCTCTCTCTCTCTCTCTCTTCGCATTTCACATCCCTTCACTCCAACCTAACCTCACCTCACCTCTCTCTCTCTCTCTCTTCGCATTTCACATCCCTTCACTCCATCCTCTCTCTCTCTCTCTCTCTCTCTCTCTTCGCATTTCACATCCCTTCACTCCAACCTCTCTCTCTCTCTCTCTCTCTCTCTCTCTCTCTCTTCACATGTCACATCCCCGTAGCCCTACACCTTAACTTACTTAGCATAATAATATACAAGCCTCCCATACCACACCCACAGATCTCTGCTATCATTCATCCACTCCATTACTCCAGCGAGCTCTCATGGGTCACTCACTCTCTCCTCCCTCTCTTCCTTCCTTCCTCGACTACACTCTCTTTATCAGTCTCATTATCCATTGGGAATCGACTACCTCTCACGTGACACTGGTTGGTTTGTTGGTTCACGTGGGCTTTGTTTATACTCTCTTGTATATAATTCTGTCCAACTCAACGAAACCGATAATTTTCTAATCAACCATGTGTTCTTCTGCTTCACTATATAGTCTGGGTTTATTCTAGCTGATGGTAAGTGTCCACAGCTGCTAATATCGTAAGGTGCACCCATGCTTGACTCTATTTTTTTTTTTTCATATCTCTCTCTCTCTCTCTCTCTCTCTCTCTCTCTCTCTCTCTCTCTCTCTCTCTCTCTCTCTCTCTCTCTCTCTCTCTCTCTCTCACCATTAAATAACAACAACAGACACACAAGACAAGAGAGGTTATTATTTTGTCGATGAATTTAAAGTTACTTATGCCTTCAAAACAACACGTATACATATGGAAGTTATCTTTTCGTGGTCTAGTTTGAATTTAATAGCTAATGATTATGCTTGTTATGGACGCCGACATGATTTTTATTTCGTAGAGAATTCAGCCTCGCCTCATCTATGAAATTACTACGGTTCCAAATAACACACACACCCACACACACACACACACACACTATCGTCTCAGTCCATAACCCAATAACAACACACACACACAATCGCTTCCATCCATAACACCAATAACAAACACACACACACACACAATCGCGTCCATCCATAACTCCAATAACAACACACACACACACACACGCACACACTATCGCTTCCATCCATAACCCCAATAACAACACACACACACATATACACTATCGTTTCCATCCATAACACCAATAACAAACACACACACACACACACAATCGCTTCCATCCATAACCCCAATAACAAACACACACACACACACACAATCGCGTCCATCCATAACACCAATAACATACACACACACACACACACACACACAATCGCTTCCATCCGTGACTCCAATAACACGACACAGACAAGCCAGGAAATTATAATGAAACATGCAGTATTCAGGTCACATTCACTACGTCACTCACTCCTCGTCTCCACACACACACACACACACATATCACCTACTTTGGGAATGCCTAATAAGTTTCGCTTCTTTTCCTTCATTTCGAATGTGAGGAGATGACGATTATTAAATTATGTTCGACAACTAATAAATGCACTTCTTATAATTAGTTGAAGAATGGTATGTATATGATTAAAACATTATTTATTAGGTGTAACCATTGATATTTAATTCACTCCAGGCACACCAGACTCAAGGATTCAACAACTTTTGAAACTGAACTCGAATCTCTCTCTCTCTCTCTCTCTCTCTCTCTCTCTCTCTCTCTCTCTCCTCAGGCACAATTCAGCTTTAGACAAGACTTCCTTTAATAATTTTCAACCCTGTCCACTCAGTCGCAGCATCATTTCTGGATAATCTGTTACAGCCGACCATTTCCGACAACACGTGAATTACTGATCAAGAAGCACTCACTATTCTAACTCAGTCTTACCCATTTTCTGTCAAACTCTTTAAGGGGGGAGGTTTTCTTATTTGTGAATTGGGAGGCCTCTGATTCCTCCAAACTATGCCACGAAACAGATCCCCTATTAGTACCGTTGTGGGTGTCTGTTTCCTGCATGGTATAGTTAGGAGGAATCAGAGACCTCCTTATTCACCGACAAGAAAACCTCCCCTTAAAGTGGTAATTCTTTTTTGTTACATTGGAGTGCCATGATTCGTCCAAAGCATGCCAGGAAACAGGACCAGAAGAGCAAAAATAATGGTGTTCTGTTGTTTGGAATAGTTTGGGGGATTCGGTTGCTCCAGATTTACCAACACAAAACTTCCCCTTTAATGTAAGAGTTAGCCAGACCACTCCATCTTTCACATACACAATTAGTCAACTCTGGAATACAATACCGTCATCCATCTCTCACCTTACTATGACTTTTGCTCATTCAAACTCAGTGTGTCCAGGAATATCGAACGAAATTAGATCTACTGTACTCTGTGTTCACTTCATATGCGTTAACCAGCATCCAGCTTTTATTTTTCACTTTACAAATTACAGAATTAAAAACACAGTAAACGAAACCTTGTGATTGAAAAATGCCAGAAAATACGAAAATTAACACTCACATTCATGGAAGTCGTTTTTTAAGGATTTTCTCGCTGGTAAGTTTCAGATGTTGCAGATCAGAAGCAGCTGATAAATAATTAACGACGTATGTTAAATTCAACTTGTGTTTCTACAGTAAGGTGAGGGAGCGGTGTGGTTTCGTCAGGTTGGTAGTTGGAGGAGAGCCTTAAGCTTATTGGGTGGTCCAGTCACAAACTTTGGCCAACCTCAAACTTTACGTGCAAACAGTCTGGCAAACACACACACGTACACACGCACTGTATGTATTGGTACACAGTATGTCACATTATCCTTTCTCATACATGCTCTAGCGTCTGTATTCTCCTTATATCCATGCGAAATTCGACAGAGATTAGCCTAGATTGCCTCAAACGAACAACTGGTGAATGAATATAAGTAGGAGAGCCAAGGATTAGGAATGCATTTGTTTCAGTTGTCTATAAGCTATTATTTTCAACCCCAAGACAATTCTCTTTCGTTTCGTCACACTCCTGTGGTATGCTCCCTCTCTCATATATATATAATATTAAATTATACCAGGCTTCATTCCCCAAAAGAGAGAGAGAGAGAGAGAGAGAGAGAGAGAGAGAGAGAGATTGGCATCCTTTTCTACTCTTTTCTTTTCTTCTACGTCCAATATTAACCTTTATACAATACATAAAATATCACATGCATAATATATTATGTTCCCTCGTCCTCTCTTTCACTCACAGGAAGAGAGAAAGAGAGCACAACAATAGGCTCCCTTGCACCACACAACAAAAGCAAATCCTTCAGTTTCTTTCCACTTTTCTTTTGTATAGCGCATTATATTTGTACGAGCGTGGGAGACGTGGCTGTGGCATATCAGAGCCAAGATAGGAATTCTACATAAAGTTGGTGGAAGTGGTTGCAGGCACAATAGGAACAATGCAAGCACAACGTAGCCTAGCGTCCCAAGCAACCTTCACAACACAAGATTCTTCAAGCGTTGTTGGCTAGAAGACATTGGAAAATAATACACCAAAACTTCAAGGACGCTCAGGGCAATGATATTTTGTGTTTCTTGACCTACGGTATATTATAGTAATATTATACACCTTATAAAAAAAAATCAACATCTCAAGTATCACCTTAACAACGACTGTTGACTTGCGTACAGTATTTATGTCCGTAAATACTCTAGTCATTGTAAGGTTCAGAGCCGTTTTAATTTATACTGTACATACTCTCTTGGTATACAGTTACGATACCATAATATACATATAATAACGTAAAAATTAATTAGCTTCATATTCATAATATAACGAAGTCGAGGGGAAAATTCACTATGCAATCTAGTCACCTCCAGTGGAGAGAATGACTCGCCATTTCCAATAATGCCCACCTGGTCTCCTCACCATCCAATAGTCCTACATTTCCTCTGTTGTGTCGCCAACCTTTCTTATATATTCACATTTTGTTCTGATCAGTTATAGACCTACCAGTACTGTACAATATATGGTAGGCTACATATTCATACGGTAGGCTAGCTACTTGTAAGAACCGTCATTTTGGAGTGGTTTTCCTTTTATTACCCCTTCAACTCTAGCACTATTTCAGATCAATGGTATAAATGAAAACTCGTTTGAAAGGTAATGAGAAGGGGCGGAGCAAGAGAGGTGGAGATGAGGCCACTTGGACAAATAAGGGGTTGGAATTTTCGGTTATGTGACGCTTCTAGTGGCCAAACCTGTAGTGATGACAAGTATTGCAATGATGTATTTCTTAGTTCAGTAAATAATATTCCTTACGAACCTCTTCCGCTGAATGTGGTATTATCTAGACTAGAGGAATCCCATGTCAACGTTTACGGTAAAGTTAAGTCGCACAAAATAGTTCCTTTCTGTCTTTTCGAGTTCTTACCCTACTCTTATAATAGTGGGCATTTCCCTTTGGCAAATATAAATATCAGGAGTTATTTGATGCAAAATAATGTATAATAAGTCTGTGAGAGCACTTCGACGGCGACAATATATGAACAATATATCAGAACTCCTACTTGAAGCTAAAACAAATCACATACCGCATCAATAACAATTCAAGGTCAACAACTCTACAATTGGACAGCTTCAGGGAGAGTGTGCTTGAATTATAATATACTGTAAGTGGTTAGGCCGAGCTACAGGTAATAATTCGTAGAGTGTACTATGCTATATTTATATAACTTATCTAGGCAGTATAGTGTATTTCGAGTGTATTATTAGTGTGGGTGGTATAATGTATTATGCTGTATTTATATTACTTAGCTAGGGTGTATTATTTGCGTGGGTGGTATACATATTTTTCATACGTCATCACTGTTGGAGTGCTCTTGATAACATATAAAACACATTTCATATACACAAAACATGGCGACATATAACCCAGTACTATGCTATTCCCATCGACATTATTAATTCATACCCTCTCTTATTTGGCCTCTCATGACTGGAGAGGTATAATTCACTCTAAAAATTGCAGTTATTATAAATGATGCCAAACAACACCTACAGTACAACACAGCTACCCGTTTTTTATCTTAACTTGAGAAAATACCTGGAATATCGTGCAAAAAAAAATAATTAAAAATAAAATACAACATTGACGTAGAGTGGACTCTTTGCTGGCCACGCCGAGAGAGTGGCCAGTGCGGAAATTTTATTGTATATTTTTGCCACTCCTTAATTTCCGGTAATTTTTCTTGATGATTGCACATTTTGATAGGGCTTCCAATTAACTCAGGCTTTTACCGACCTCCGTAATTATTAACTTTCAATGTTTGCGAAAAATGAGCATGCAATGTGATTTTACCGGTAAGTAGGCTGTTAGCAAGCTGTTGCACCAAACTCGCTTCACCAGACACACACAACAACAACACATTATAACTTCTCTTCCAACACAGCCTAACTCGTATTATGTAATTTATATTTTATCGTAGGTGTGGATATCCCAGACTTCAGGTAAATGTCTGATTCTATTTATCACCCTTGCACGGACCATTAAAAAGTATATTTCAATTAAAAGCACTACAGCGGCTCGGATTTATAGCCGTTAGGGCTATATTCAAGTTAAAGAAATATACTATGTTTCGAGAATACATTTTAAACGTGTTTTTCTGCAAGTATTTTTATGTATTGATGACATACTGAAATATTAATTGTGATAACGTGCGCAATTTTTTACTAGCAAACCTGTCACTATGAGGGAATACAATGATGTAAAAATGATTGAAGTGCCATAAATTTCCACTGAAGTAATTGCATAAACTTTTTAATGCTTTTACTAGACTTTCCATCAATTATGAATAATGAACATGTATCTGAATATAAGAACAAACCAAGGTTTAAACGAATAGAATACATTTGTCATTGCAAACCAGTAGGCCTATCATACCAATTCTATTATGACAACAGCAAATATCCTCGTAACACAACATCACAATATTCCAACTTGGCCGGACACAGTAACCCACACTTTGCCAGCGGACAATTAGCAAAGTGGTTCTCTTACACATGCCACTTTACCTGCTCAGAGAATATGGCGAGTTAATGTGATGTAGTTATTAAGTCGAGGTGTGAATTGCTGTAGCATTACGGGAACACAATGCAAATATGATTAATCTACGTTCCTAGCCTTCGGTCAGCATCGGCCATAAGCTTGATATGAATTAATTACCGTACGGTACTCAGTAATTATACCAAACAGATCAATGAGTACCGACTAAACTAGGGTCTCTAGAAATTAAATCCTGTAAGTCTAAGGATTAACTCCCAAATTTCTTTGAGATATGTCTGGCAATCAGGGCCTCAGCATGGATAGTTCCGATCACGCTGCTGAAGTCAGCAAAACTAAGGATGTTTAGTCTATGGAGACCTGGGAGGTATGAGAACTGATTTCAAAATCCTGACGGTATTTTCTTCCACCCATGGGCGTGTCCTGTGGGCGTGAAGCGGGCGCGGATACAGATATTCTGACGCAAATGGAAACGAGGGAATCGGTAGAGTAGCTGTACGAATTACTACCTTGCACTACCTCTAAAATTCAGTTTTAAACAGGATATATTTTGTAGCCTTCTAGCTCCTTCCACCACAGATTAGGCTTTTTCAATTCAATGTCTGGGCAAGTGAGTTCTGGAGAACAGAATTAGATTTGCTAGACATATAATATAGCTTACAAGGTCTAGGTAAGGTTATCTTTCACCTGACTGGCTAGATGTTAGATTATGGGAAATTAGAATAAATATAAACTTTCGAGATACAATATAAAAATTTGCATTTCGAAACTATCAGACAGAACAAATGTTCAAAAGTGTTAATTCCATTTTCATGTATAATTATAATGGTGCTATTTTGTTTCGTCTGACCGCGGCCTTTGTGAGCTGTTATTTATCAAATTTTTATATCGTTGATTTCCAGTAATAACCGAAAATTGTATCGGAAATTGATATTTAATTAGCTACATTTAATTTGCATGAATAGGTAATCAGTGAGCTTGCATAGCATCGTTACTGTCCCACAGGTAGCAATTTTATAGCCAAACTCGTACTCATCAGGCCTATAGTGATGCAATAATGGGTTTTCTCCATATACTGTAAGGATATGCAAGCCTTTTATTCTTATTTTCTTCTGATTTACACACACACTCTACAAATTTCGTCTCAGGCTTCGTTATTTACCGATAGGCTACTCATGAAGAATATATATCCTTTATAATTAAAAGCAAAACAAGATGACTTTTCATGTTTGTTCATATACTATCCATACAGTACAGTACTGTACGGTATGATGTTACCATATGTTATTGTCTCCATGAACAATACAACCATGAATAAGACATAACTATTGATCCTAGCTGTACAAGAACAACAGTGATAGAGTATCCATTTCTCAGCAGTATTATATTTTTTAGACTAGAAAGGTTTATATCAATCAGAGAAAATGTTAGACAGTAAAAGAACGCATACTAATGTAGGCTAGAAATTATTGCCCATAACTGTATGCACAAAATACTTTCCGACACTGTAAAACCCTCATGATACGGTACAATCCAAAAACTATACCGCAAATAACGGGAAACACTACAGTACCACTATATACAATAAAAATACTGTACAATATTTGTTTTATCTGTAAAAAAATAAACAAAATTAAAATATAAACACACACACATACTAGGCTAATCCTCCTAATTTATTGTTGAAGTGCATGATATTGGTACATTACTCACCTGGACGTTGCTTCTGTGGACAATGTTAGGTAGGATGATGCTGGATATTTTGTTAATAGCTCCAAATTACTACACACTTAACACAGCCATAACACAAGGACAACAAATTAGGGCCATGTTTCCTCATTTGTAACTGCAAAATATTATGTCTCTCACTCATTTACTCACTTTCTCACTCTCTCAGAGGAAAACAAAAAACTCGTCGAATTACGTGACATATTACGTAAGAGATTTTTGTTTTGAATTTTTATTTACTCTGTAACTCATCCAAAATCTTACGGACAAAGGGCTGATAATAGTGGAGGGGTAAAAAGGCTGGAATGAACAAGAACTACGGTAACAGTGTAACAAAGCCGCGAAACATCCAATACTGCTGCTGGGCTTTAAGGTAAATAGGTAAATATTGAATGAATTACCGTTATTGCGTACGTTTTTTCTACCTTCATTACCCACTTATTAAGACCATTCTAAGACTATTTTCATCTATGGCATTTCCTCCGCAAATGCCCGATTTCCAAGATAGGGCATATTCAAATGGGGCATTTTGAAATTAGCCTGACATTACCTGACCTGACCTAACCTAACCTAGACCACATCAGACTACCGGGACCTAACCTGGGCAAACTACTGGGACCTAACCTGGGCAAACTACCAGGAAATAATCGTGATAAAGTACAATAAATGACCGGGGTTAAATACTGGAACCTAGCCGGATCTGGCAACACTGCTGCAAAACGGTAATTCTTTCAATAAATACCGGTAAATATTTCAAGTGGAATTTTCTGTCAATGTATTCTTCCAAGAATGAAAACAGTTACTGAAAAATAATAATAACGTTCAATATGTAATTATACTTTTCCTATCGTCTAATTTGAACTCTCCCTCCTTTGTTTCAAATATTACGTATATATGGAAATAAGTTGCAGTTTATCTAGCCCACTTAGGCTACAGTGACTGCTCAGTTAAACATTATTAGGCTAATTTGGGAACCAAATATCAACCCAATATATTTCTTAACTTAGAATAAAATATATATAAGTTACCTTGTTTTTATACACCAAATACGTTACCAATATGAGTAATAATGAACGAGAAATTACAAAAAATATTAAAATAATACCCGAGAGTGAGAGCGGAGTGTTCTAGAGGTTTCAATCCCACCATATATCGCATTTCTTCCTCATTTACAACACGTCACATTAACACTTGGGTTTATTACACTTCTTGAGTACTTGGTGAACGCGCTATGCAGGTACCGGGTAATGGACAACGCTAAAAATGGCACTAGGAATTAAAAAACAAAACAAAATAATCTCGCGTTAGGTTTTTTGGCCCTGCTTGTCACCAGCTCAAGTGTTGCCAGGTCGGCTTGACGAAATTTCTCTAACCTTTAGTTTCCCTTTTTGCCTCAATAATTCCATGTTTACTTGAACATTGACGATCTTTTTGGTAATTCGTTTGGTAGAAATTTCCCTATTTACTCTTGAATAATCTTTAATAAAATTTCCCTGTGTGGACTTCAAAATTCCCTAAAACAAGGAAATTTTTGTGCACCTGGCAACACTGACACTCTCCAATCCCACAACTATCTCAACATCGGGTCAATTTTATGTATACGGTAAAGTATCCGGAAAGGCCATTGTAGGTAAAAGTAAACTATTATCGTGTACTTTATTATACATTTGGTTATAGTTTACTATGATTAATATCAGTATCCTAGGTTGCGCTGCGAATATGTGACAAACGAATGTTGAAGATGATCAATAGGGTAAAGTTATGCCACATTACCATTGCACATTATACAGCAGTACTGTATAGTGTTTTTGTCATTTTTATATAATTTCCTTACACAGACATCACAGACGCATACTACACTCAGATTTAAACTGTTTTCCTCTTTATTATATGCCATAACCTTCATACCGTTACCATAAAACAAGAAGAACTTCATTTTACAAGATAATATATAGTAACCAATGCATACAAGGTTCTAATGACAGCTGCAGCAGGGCTCTTCTACCTTCATGATCCATTATTTAACTATACTTATCGGTAACTTAGCCCACGTAGTACATGACAGAAATTACAGTCAGACACCAGTAAATATATAAATAGATAATTATAATAATCCTAATGCCAGTCAGAGAAAGTCACAAAAAGTAAGATCCTGCTCAGCTGTCCAGCCCCGTTGGGATGGCGAGAAAACTTTTAGCTGACAGTTGCCGAGGTGAAGAAGGTAAACATGCGTAGTGCAGGGCTTCATTTTCCCTCATTTTATCTCTGTTTCTCAACGTAAGATCTACAATGGTGTCTCTCGCACGTCACGAACACTTAGAGAACATTTAGTGCTGAATATGGCAATGGGAAAACGTAGGAAGCATCAAGTTTTCCGGGAATTATGAAGAACGGAGTGATGTTCTGCACCGTATACGCTCTTTAATTCAAGTTTTATGGTCCCGCAGAGGGCCGCTCATGGGCGGCATAATATGCGGGGGTTGTGCGGGGGATTTAGGGATCCATGGCAGGATTAGGAAGAGGGTTAGGATAAGGGTGGATTGGGTCAGGGACTGTGGGTTGAGGATTAGGATTGGGGAGGTAATGATTGGTGATCCTATTTCTAAACGTGTCAAGAGTGGGGCTATTAACTACGTGAGATGGGAGATGATTCCACTCTTGGATGCTGCGGGGAAAGAATGAGTGCCTAAATATATCAGTGCTTGTCTGGTATGTATGGTATTTTAAGTTGTGGCTGCCTCTAGTGGATCGTATACTTGTAGGGTGTAGATATGTGTCTTTGTCTATGTCAACTAACTTGTTTGTGATTTTGTATATCATCTGTTGTCTGTGTATCTGTCTTCGTGTTACTAATGGGTCTAGTTTTGTGTCTTGTTTAAGCAAAGTGACTGATGTAGTGTGTCTGTAATCACGTCTGACCCATCTTGCAGTCTTGTTTTGTATGGACTCTAATTTATTGATATTATTGTAAGTGTGTGGGTCCCAGACGGTGTCGCAATAATCTAAATGTGGCCTAACGAAAGTGTTATATGCAATAATTTTGGTGTCTGTGTTACACCTGCTGAGGTTCCTGCGCAAGAACCCCAGGACCCTACTAGCTTTAGCCCTGATGCTACCTATGTGGGTGTTCCACCTCATGTCCGCTGAGATGTGGACGCCCAAGTATTTGTGGGAAGTGACTGTGTTGAGGTTGGTGTTGTGTAGTTGGTATGTATATGGAATGGCATTATGGGCACGGGTAAAACGGATGTGATGGCATTTGTCTGGTCTAAAAATCATATGCCACTTGACTTCCCAGTCTTCAAGTGCAGTTAGGTCGTCCTGTAGTCGAAGGCAGTCATTCCTATCTTTAATTGGTCTGTAAACTAAGCTATCGTCTGCAAAGAGTCTAGTGGTAGAGGAAAGTGAAAGTGGGAGGTCATTAATGTATGAAAGGAAGAGAAGGGGACCCAGGACAGTGCCCTGGGGTACCCCAGAGGTCACAGGAACAGATGGAGACTGACTACCGTCAAGAACTACACGTTGCTTTCTGGTAGTCAAGAACGTTCTAATCCAGTGAAGAAGTTGTCCCTGTATGCCATAGAATTCTAATTTGTGTAGTAGTCTTTGGTGAGGGACTTTGTCGAAGGCTTTGGCAAAGTCTAATACTATGGCGTCAACCTGTCTAATTTTTGTGTCATTGAGGGACTGCAAGATGTCATGAGTAGTTACCAGTAGCTGCGTCTCACACGAGCGTTTAGGCCGAAAACCGTGTTGATTGTCAGTCAGTATATTTTAATCAATGGTAAGACAGTGTGCTCGTCTTCCTTAATTGAGGAACCATCATATTTTATCAATTATTCGGCCTTGGGCATTCATAATTGTTATTTAGATACGAGATCACATTAATTCTGTTGTATAATACGCCATCGTTGCATACACTAAAATTTTGGAATGCAGTGTCAGGTCGCTTTCTCAAGGACAAAATATTCTCTCTCTCTCTCTCTCTCTCTCTCTCTCTCTCTCTCTCCGTTATATTGTCTGTGTATTTGACAATTTTCGTTATATATTTTCTGTTCTTACTTCCATTCGTCCGAGCCACCATTTTTATTGCTCTGCTTATTCCTCTGTTGATTTGTCGCTGTTGGACACGTGGCATTTAGGTGGATAGTAAAGTGGTATATTATAAAATTATGTTCATATTATTTTTCACTTTATATCATGCATGCAGGTTCTAATATTTAGTTGTTGTAAGATTATATTATACAGTACTGTATATCCTTTTCAGGTCATACCCCTGCCACCAATATTGATTGTGTATATATTAAAAGGAAAAATGTAATGTTGGTAATTGCGATAATGTAAAAGTGTCAGTGTAATAGTTGACCGATATTTCCTCAAAGTTTCATATCCACCAAAGTATCAGAATGGATGGCACTGAACAAGAGTTTTTGTCCACAATTGAATGTACCATAGCCTATCTGCATTTATCGAAATTTAGTTTTTCTCTCTTTACATAGCCTATTGTTGTAATAATTTCGCAATTTTTCCTTACACATGCCGGTTTACCCAAGTGTAGTCCCGTTTTTTTGTAGTTACTTGACCAGACCACATTAGCTTTATTTAGTGTATTGACGGTATACGGTATTTGAAATGCAAAGTACTGTACTGTACCAAGGACAAGACAAAGCGGCGTTCTTCACCACAATTATTTACATGGAATCAATATAGACACGTAATGAGACGAATGGAATGTGTAAAATATAAACATGCTCATACTTGACCTCCCTGTAATGTTTTGGGATGGTTTATAATTCATTATGTTGCTTCAAGATATCTGATCTTGTGGAGGTCTGTAGGCTATTTGGAGATAATGCTCTCTCAAGAAATGGGAAGAGATAATCAGTTGAGAAATGTAGTAGAGAATTCGTGAAACCTAACTAGGAGTCAATTGAAACATTATATAATAGAAAAAAAAATTCAGACAAAACATAGAATCACCTAATAATAAGGGAAGCTCGAAAAATGTGAGTGACAGGAGGCATATTGTAGTCTGACTCTGTACGACATATAATTGATATGTCTTAGACAAAGTAATATCATATAACTTTCATTCAGAGAAAAAACTTTATGACCAGTCAGACTTTTTGTGATCATTATTTACTTGAAAAAATCGAGAGAGGAAGGAGGAAAAGTGAAAGACAAGAGAAGGAAAAAAAAGAAAACTGATATAGGGAAGGGAGAGAACTATTTAGAGTAGAAAAGTGAGCAATGAAAGAGGGAGTGAAAACGTAGGTAAAGAAGGTCAAGAGAAAGAAGAATAAAAGAGGAACGGAGGAAGAGAAGCATGAGAAAGTAGTAGTAGAGTGGAGTAAAGGATAGGAAGATACATAATAAACGAGGGGAAAAGGGGTAATATGAGGGAGATAAAGAGAAGGATGGAAGAAGCAATGTAAGGATAAAAAGAGGGAAGGCAGAAGAGGGGAATGGGAGGGTGACTGAGAGACTGATGGAAGGCGCGAGAAGACCGGGAAGAGACTGTGGGAAAGGAAATTAAAAGGAGATACAAGAGGCATGGAGGGAAAAACAGTTTGATACCTTGTGCAAAAATATATTGTCATCATTTAATATTATAAATTCTACATACTGTACGTTACTCGTCGTTCTAGATTTCGACATCTGAACCTCCCAGTAATTGAAACGACCAATTTAAATTTATATTTGATAATTTTATCATTTCAGAAATTGCAACTACTAAAAAATGAAGCACATAATAGTATAGACGCCTTATGTGACTCAACTAAAACTGTAAAATGTATTACAAAACTTTAATTCCATATTTTTATTATTACAGCCGTCAGAAAGGGCATGAAAACTTATAAGGACAAAATTTTTTACAACCTAACATTTCCGTACTGTATAATAAATTGAGTACACATACAAGGTTTAGTTAAGTATTTTAGGCTAAGTACATTTCTTTAATCGACCTACTACTTGGTTAGACTAATTGCAGTGATTTGCCTTGCTTATCAGTGTGTGAGAAGTTGGTTAAAGTGTAGAGTATTCTTACCTTAAAGTTTTAAGAGTGTCTTTAAGGTAAACACTTGCAAAGGACATTCTGCTAGAAGGTGGGATGTTTTTGCGACCCCAACTTCCGTGTAGTCGGGAAAATTATGAGTAAAGCTAGGCTGTTGTGTGCTTGCCTGACTTTACTCCCGTCTGGTGTTGTTGGTGGTGTATCTTCCACACAATTATGTCGCGTTGCCTTTTTGTTTTTTAGCATTTCCTAGCCAGACGCACAATTTACTCCTGTGTATTCCAGCCAGTATCATTAACATGCACACTTTTCTGCACCATTTATATTCAGCTGAGTGCAGCTTCTCAACGGTGAAAAGGTTTATTAGGTAAAGAATGCACTAAGAGTTTCCCCAAGCCATAACTTCCCTAATTTCATGCGTGCCATTATATTATGGTTGCCAGATATTCCCAGTATACTATCTACTTACTCTAAAAATATACTCGGTCCTGAAAGCCAAGTAGTATCTAGATTAATGGTTGTATGTTTGTGGTCCATCGTTGTCCATAGTTTGATAATAATATTCTTTACCACTGATGCCAGTTTATGGGATCTACTACGAACAATGTTGTAAATTAATGATTACCATGAGTAATTGTTGAATTGTTTAGATTGATAGTGTGTTAAATGTGAACATTGTCATCAGATCTTCAATTTCTGACATCCCATTAAAATTCTTGGCATTCAAAACTCACACACTGGGCTATTGAAAATATAACAATAAATTTGCAAAAAGAGTGTCCTCCCCGTGTTGCCCTGTCCGTTCACTCTATAGTTGGTTATTTGAGAGATTCGTGTTTGTTTGTGATGACATGAATCTTGAGCTTATGATACTTGTTCAGAAGTGCATACCCTATATTTTTTTTAAGCAATAATAATAGCCTATTCACTTTTGTAACCTCCATCAACCCCCTTGCCTACCCCCACGTCCATGTATTGACATCCTTAAAAATATTATCCCAAGATATTTTTACCTCGGGTATCGGGTACACAAAACCCAGAATATTTTTCATTAGGGGACGCTTCCAAAAATGGTGTATCGCATCCAACATTTTAAGACAGGACGAAGCGTTTACAGATGAGTTATGTTTCCTGTGATCGAAGGGCGCCACCTTAAAAGATATTTTGAAAGCCTTTACAAAAATTAATGTTGCTTTGAAAGTTCGGCTTCATTTTAAAAGATCATGGTACAGTACTGAAAAAGAGAGCGAGAAGACAGCGATTAACTGAGCTGAAAAATCGGTAGTAAAGAGGAAATTCTGCAGAGTCGGGTTATAGTACTCAGTTTTTATACAACATATTAAGCCAAACTGCAGTACGTATCCCATCAACTTTATTACATACATTTTTAATATGGGGACTCATTTCCATACCATGAACTATAAAAAAGTGCTTTTCTTTGTTACTATCCATTTGATATGGCATTTTGCTTTACACTTAGACCTATATTACTTTACACAGTAGTATCGTTAATATTTGTGAGTACTTTAATATTATTTACACCTCAGCCTTGTATTATTAAGGGTCATCGTAACAAGCTGGTTTGTCATTTATGATTAGAACTTTGAACGATTCCCAATGATGTAAGTATATACATAATGTACGTGGTAGGGAATGTAGGAGAGAACATGAGAGGGGAGAGAGAAGACGATAATGGGAAGGGGCTAGCGACATAGGAGAGAAGGACAGGGTTACAGAAAGGACTTTGCTGTGAGATCGACCAACCTGGAAAGTTTAAATGCTCTGATTTCCCCTTGTTTATCAACTTGTGGAAAGTTGTAGCCCTGAGCGGGTAGCCACTGAAGGCAACCATTCCACGAGTACTAATATTATTGATAGTAGGAGTTGTTTTGGAAGGCTGGTAGTAGTGCAAGTAGTGGAGAAACTTTAGCATAGAGTAGACAGGTAAACACACAGGAACAGGACGAGCGAGTGTCATCAAGGAAGTTGACCACAAAGTTGTCAAGTGTCAGGGAATACTAAGAAGGTGAGAGCATACATAACTCCTCCTCATTATCCTCGCCACAACAAAGTATATGTAAAGTTTAAGTTAGCGTGGTTAACAACTACTGCCACCACCACCACCACTTATAAACTAGTATAAACATTACCTGTACAGCTGCAGGCTAAAGTTTCGATGTACAGTCGGCCTCAGGAATTCGTATACTGAGATTTGGTTAAAGGGGATCTATGTATTCTGCACATACCGTAGGCATTGTTCTGCTGACTAATTTAAGTGTTAGCCAGATAACATTACTAAAATGGTTTGGTGTTTGGAAATTAATGTACCAAATTTTCAAGTTGTTACGAACCCTTGATGTCACAGTCTTGGGGCCGACTGTACATGGAGGTGAATTATGTAAACATATGACTGCTTCTCTCTAGTAGTAAGGTGGATTGGATTCCTTTACTTATGTTTACCAGCAGTATCCAATTGGCTTCATGCCGGTTCTAACTTATCAATGCCTAACTGTCATAAGAGTACATGAGAATAGGCGATGTGTTTAGTATCTGCTTGAATCACTCTTATAATCTATGTATCGAAACGTTTGACCACAACTGTACAGCATTACGAATATAATATACAGTGCTGTTATTATCGGGTAGCCTATTCAGTTTGGAGCATAAGGTCGTGTGTATTTGTATAGTTTTATTTTAATCTATATATCGTTTTGATATAGTTTTGACACTTTTTTGTTTTAGCATTGTAGTTGATGACAAATGGTGAGAGGTGAGTGGCAGCCACGTCATGACTGTAAAATATTACTTCCCTACTATATGTTATATATATACAGTATATATGTAATGTGCAGTGGAGGCAACAACATGTACAAAATTGGAGGTGGATTATAATTATTATTGTGCTGGGTTGGTTCAGTGCAACATCAGTATTGCGACTTATTTCCATTATTATTAATATTATTATTATTATTTGTAGTAGTAGTAGTAGTATGCTATATAGATTAATTGATTGTAGACTTTTTAAAAGTACCATATATCAAAAGCGTCTCCTGTGTGTGTGTGTGTGTGTTTGTGTGTGTGTGTAATGTAGCTGGATTATATACTGTATCTTGTATCAACATGAAGAAAATAATATCTAGCAAAAGGGATAGGCTATAGTAGGGGAGGAACAGAAGGGAGGGGAAAGAGTATAGGGAACATGGAGAGAGGAGGGAGGGAGGAACGAACATGGAAATAAAAGAGAAAGATAACCTGCAGAGAAGTGAATGGGGACATGGAGCAGGGAGAGGGTGGAAGGGAACAGCAGAGAGAGAGAGAGAGAGAGAGAGAGAGAGAGAGAGAGAGAGAGAGAGAGAGAGGTGTGGGGGTGGGGTGGGGGGGGGGGGTAGAAGGGACCAGCAAAGTTGGCAACCTTTAAACAATTTGCCATGCACCGGGCTTCACTCACTATTCCACAGAAAACGTTAGTCCTGCACTAATTAATATCAACACAACGCTAACGACCTTTCGTCCACCCCATTCTCTAATTGGAAACAATACATAAGCCATTCACGATAAATTAGCATACCTAGTTACGATATTTATACACAATTAGTCTTTGCACGATACATTAAATTGTCTTGTACGCTACGATTTTCCTCACAACAGCAGCAATGGTGGTACCGTATCCGCTTTGACCTACAGTACACTCGGATTGATACGAACTTTACCCGAACAAAATTTTGAATACCGTAAATAGAGTACAGGTATATATCAATTTACACCTTGTATATTTTTGGTATTCTAGTGGTGAAATGGACAACAGCAGACATGGTTGTTTTGATATTCTTTGGTTTTGCAGCAATATAATTAAGACGCCAACGGACCACCTGGCTATATTTTTGCAGCCCATCCGTAGATTTAGATGACTCTTGTTTGTTATATTTAAGCCTCATGTTTGAAGTTATCCTTTCCGTTCAGTAAAATAATTCCCTGTTTACCCCTTTTTACACCTTACATTTAGGATGAAGTTATAACATGGAAATAGTCTTTGAAAAGTACCTGTTAAAATAAATATCAGATGTTCAACAGCCATCCACATCCTATGGAGACACTTGGTTATAGTATATAGTATATTATATAGGATATATAATAATGTTATATATCCCAGTAGTCCGGGTAGCGCCTTCTTGTTACCCCACTGACCAATAGTGTATGGCGTTAGCTAGGTATAGGCATTTATTATCATTATCATTTATAATTTCTCACTCCTAATCACTGTCCACCTTCAATATCCTCTCACTCTATCGTATCCTTCCAAGATCCAGAATAGCCTATCCTTCACAATTTATTAGTTCCCACTCACAGACTTCCTTCCATAACAATCCACGTGAACCAAATTGTTGATGTCCTAATGTGTGTGTTTTATGTTCCACAGTGACGAAGCTTGTGGGAAGTGAAGGGATAGAGTTCGAACAGGCGCAGTATGAAGCTGAGGTGAGAGAGAATTCCAGCCCCGGACCCCTCCTTCGTCTGGCTGCCAGGGTCCCACATCCAGGTACAGTAAAGTTGTCATCAATACCTAGAAAGTTATCATATGTCACCTTTCATACTTCATGTACTTTTTGATAACGTTTTCTTCTTTTCACCTCTACTCTACTTCGCTTCCCATATGTAATAGTCTAATTACTTATCAATAATTAGTAAATAATAGACTAATAGCCTAAATGGAAGAGTTTTAAGAGATCTGTTGAGATGTTGTCGCCTCTAAAGTTATTCACGAAACTGATTCCCTCATTATATAAATAATCTTGTGGCACTGTTTGGAGGAATCAGAAGCCTCCCTTTGGACAACAATATCACATGCTCTCTTCAGGAATAATTACCCCTCAAGAGACCTACACCAGCAGGACCAGGAGACAGCTGTGGTATAGGCTACAACATGGATTATTTATATATTTTATTATTCTATTTTATTTTATTTTATTATTCTATTTTATTTTATTTTATTATTCTATTTTATTTTATTTTATTATTCTATTTTATTTTATTTTATTACTCTATTTTATTTTATTTTATTTTTGTACATTTTTTATTTTATTTTATTCTTCTATTTTATTTTATTTTATTTTTGCACATTTTTTATTTTATTTTATTTTTGCACATTTTTTATTTTATTTTATATTTGCCCATTTTTTATTTTATCTTATTTTTCACATTTTTTATTTTATTTTATTTTTGCACATTTCTTATTTTATTTCATTTTTGCACATTTTTTATTTTATTTTATTTTTGCACATTTTTTATTTTATTTTTTTATATTTATCACGTTGATTTAGTTTTTATCATGATGCATACTAGATTCGTACATTCGTTTATAAACTCGCACAGTATAGGCAATTGTAGACTCATATCGGACATTATAACTCGTACAAAAGGCTACATTTCACACTCCTGTATCGAACTCTTTATTATTACATTACAGACTTACACATTTCAAAACTCATACAGGCAGTACATTTCAGACCCATACATTACAGACTCGTACATTTCAAACTCGCGTATTTTCATTGTACCATTTCCACTGAGGGACACCTGGGAAGCTCGGGACTTAAATCTTCTTTTTTTTATTTTTTTGCCTTCTTTTTTTTTTTGACGCCGAAGGGACACAGGGTTTAGGTAGAGTTGGACACACAAATCCATGTTACGGTGACTGGCCCTTTTCAACCCATGTGTGTGTGTGTGTGTGTGTGTGTGTGTGTGTGTCAACTGAAAGAACTACTGTATTTATTTATTATGGAGGTACAGAAACAGTTCACTCATCACCCTCCTCACATACAATACATACAGTTGGTTCAATATTGTAATTGTGGGCAAATGAGAAGCTAAAATGGTCCACCAACCATTCACATTTTCACCTACTAATCCAGCTTCATATCCAATCCAGTAATAATTAATGGAAATAAAATTCATGATTGCCAAGCCCCCAACACCCTCCTCCCCTCATCATCACCACCACCACCCGACATTATCAACCCCGCGACACATGAAAGGAGAGAGTCAGAGGGAAATGTTCCACTCATAATTAATGGGCTACTGTACTGTATGGAAAGGTTTGGTTGGTTCTTGTAGAGCCTGGCTTCTTGTATTAATGATATCTGGTATGGGTCTATCAAGTACGGTGAATTATATAAGACAGAACTCATTGTTAATTGTAATAGCCTTCAGCTTAGTGTTTGGACGTCAGGAGTAGGCTACTTCTTAGAGAGAGAGAGAGAGAGAGAGAGAGAGAGAGAGAGAGAGAGAGAGAGAGAGAGAGAGAGAGAGACAGACAGACAGACAGACAGAGAGAGAGAGAGAGAGGTTAGTTACAAGAAAAACTATCAAGGTTGTCAGAAGTTGTTTATCATTTGTTTCCTGTGGTCTATTGTGGCGTGCTGTTCAAGTGTATCAGCTGTTGACTGCTATATTGAAGAATGACATATATACCTTTGAGTATCGAAAGTGATTCCCCCAACCATAGCTCAAGCATTGTATGGGAAAATCATCAGACAATAGTGATGTATAGTACAGCCTCGAAGCCCTCCCTCCATATTCGTCTGTCTGTCTGTCTGTGTATTTGTTTGTCTGTCTGTCTGTGTGTCTTTCTGTGTGTCTGTGTCTCCATCCAACACTGAGGCCTCGATGTTCCCCGCTGTTCACTTACCAATTTCCAATATTATGCTGACCTATTCCGGTATCCAGTTCCAAAACTTAAACAATGCCCGGCGCTACACTGCTCTCAGAACGCGTTTTACAGACATGGAAATTTTGCACTATCAGAACTGCCTGGTTATTCCCACCTTGTCCCTCTCACCTCCCCTCCTCTCCCCTCACCTCCCCTTACCTCCCCTCCCCTCCCCTCCCCTCCCCTCACCTCCCCTTACCTCCCCTCCCCTCCCCTCACATCCTCTCACCTCACCTCCCCTCCCCCCCTCACATCCTCTCACTTCCCCTCCTCTCCACTCCCCTCTCCTCACCTCACCTTCCCTCCTCTCACCTCCCCTCACCTCCCCTCCCCTCACCTTTCCACTCCCCTCTCCTCACCTCACCTTCCCTCCCCTCACCTCACCTCTACTTACCTGGGGACCCCCTCCTCTTGGCACCCATTGTTTCACAAGTCTCTTCGTGCAGTGATGACAGTTTATAGCAGTATCTCTCTCTCTCTCTCTCTCTCTCTCTCTCTCTCTCTCTCTCTCTCTCTCTCTCTCTCTCTCTCTCTCTCTTTTTCTTTCCTATTATGAACCCTAAGAATTACATCTAAATTAAAAGACAAAATAAAAGCGACTATTTCCTCAACGCTATACCAAGACACAGCCAAAGTCAGTGTAGTTGGTCTGTTGCAATGTACGGTTCATTTTGTTTGTTTTGTTTCTGTGACCTTTTTGTAACACCTAACGAAAACTTTAATCTTCCGAGAAATCTGTCGACCCTTTTGTAAGGAAAAAAACAATAATGTCAGCTAAAATATAATTGAATTTAGAGACGCGGAATAACGAGGGAGAAATTTCAAAGCCGTACTTTTATGAGTGATTTTTCTTGTTGATTTTTCGTGCTGTTTTTGGTGCAAGTGTCTGAGTAAAGCAACAACACGGGTGTAGTTACAACCCAGAGGCAAGCGTAGTCAGGCACCAGGGAATTTCAGTTTTAGTCAGTGTCCATTATTTTGTCAGTAGTGGATAAATATTTATAGTTATATTATAAACATTGGGTGTCAAGATTATTATATTCCTTTCGACAAAATTTATCTGGCTGTAAAATAAGAATGAAAACTCCTCACACATGCTGTTGTTGTTGTTTATGTGTTAAAAATCCCTTGTGGCCCACTGAGAGTCGATATATATAGGTATACCACAATCATATATAATATCATGTTATCTCACTGTTCCTGTTCCATTGTTGTCGCTCCTTGCTTGTTTGCTTGCTTGAATCTCACTCTTAAAAGACGCACTCACTTCCTTCCTTCCTCTCTCTCGCGACACAACGATTCTGTCTCTTGCAATGGTACGCTTTTAGGAGGAGCTACAATACCCTCGGGTTTTAAAGTTCGATACACCTTCAACTTAGCCACTGGAAGAAAGAAGTGTGAAGAAGAGGTTGTCTGGGGAAGGGAACCAAGCAAAACTAAACAGGGTGTAAGGTGAGAGAGAGAGAGAGAGAGAGAGAGAGAGAGAGAGAGAGAGAGAGAGAGAGAGAGAGAGAGAGAGAGAGAGAGAAGGGGTTAAGTATAGAAGGAAAGAGAAAGAGTATATGAGTGATGGTAGGACAAGAGCTGTGTGTAAGGAATGGAAGGATATGGAGACACAGAATACGGATGAGTGAGGGATAGATTGAGTGAAAGAAGAGAGAGAAAGTGTATGGTTAGAGATCTATAGAATGAGAGAAGGATTGGGACGGGGGGAGGGAGGTAGGAAAGTAAATAATCAAACGATACCTACAACTGAAATTTATATATACCCCAGTTGTAATACACTATGAGAAATAAGGTGTAGGGAAACCAAAGGCGGCTGAATCTTTTAAACTAGGACTCAAAACAGACTGACCACTTATATGTCTTCCCACAGCCCATGCACGGTTCACTGACAATAATAATCTTACTCCTTATGCTTCCCTGATATGTATGTACTCCAGTGTTATGGCACGAGATGATATAAAGAACAATATCATCCCATCTTGAACCCAGAAAAAAGCTGAAGGGAAGCTGTTGTATTTTTGTCCAACTACCAAAAATAGTGAAGTGCCTTATGTCCCTCAAAAACAACAGCCACAACAACTGTAATTCGCTCTCCCGGCCACACAACAACAAAAACATCATTGCCTTTAAAAAAAAAACATGCTATAATCATTAGCACCAACATACACATTACCCAACACACAACAACAACTATAACACTTCAAACTTACCATCACCCGAGAAGTTTGCTGGCCTCTCTTTATGTGTGTGTGTGTGTGTTTGCGTGCGAGTGTGTGTGTGTGTGTGTGTGTGCGTGCGTGTGTGTGTGTGTGTGTGTGTGTCCCTATATAAACAATAACAACCACCGACAACTTACCGCAAAAGTTAAAAATAAAGACTGAAAAAAAGGTCAGGTAATCGTTCAATCGTCTTTGGCTACGGGACTGTATAGAGAATGTACTCGACCCTGCCACAATTTTGTACAATAGTCACGGGAAATATTGTTGCTGTTGCTTGTTGGTTTGTGGAGCGATATTTTTTCTGTTTAATTTATGAAAAAAATAATAATGATTAATACTAATTGAAATATTTGCTTCATTCGGAATATATATAAATTATGTACTATACTGTATATATAAACAGTGAGTTCAGTATGCACACTTATTGCACACACATCCATTATACACACCTCTTATATATACATACATATAGGTCAATATATAACATCCACAGATTCACATTATTATACTGTTTTACACACACAAACAACCACAGATTCACATATACTGTTTTACACACACACACACACACACACACACACACACACACACACACACACACACAACCACAGATTCACATATACTGTTTTACACACACACACACACACACACACACACACACACACACACACACACACACACACACACACAAACCACAGATTCACATATACTGTTTTACACACACACACACACACACACACACAGTCTAGATTTAAAGTACACTGGGTGGAGGGAGAGCCGCTTTGCTCCGTGAATCCATCAAAATATTGTTAGCCTACTCTAATTAAAATTGTGAAGGTTGCTAAAAAAAAGGACAAGAAACATAAATCTCCCTCGCTAATAATGTGTCCCAATTTGTGGCTCAGTGTTTGGTGTTGATTCTGTCTGGTCACTGAGCTAACACTGCTTTTGGTTAAACTTGAGCCACCTGGTTAATCCAAAGTATGCCAGGAAACAGGGCCAGATCAACATTCATAATGGCATCCTGTTGCTTGGTAGAGTTTGTGGAATCAATTGCTCCAGATTTAACCAACACTGGGTACTAACCCCTTAATCTCTCACACGGCAAGTTAATTATTACAGTCTCTCTACTAAAGTATAATAATTAGGGTACCGGTAGGTTTGTTCTGTATTCGTATATGATAACTCTCTCACACAGAAGGTAATTACTGTACAATATGTCAGAGATATAAAGTACAAACAGTAAAGGCTGTCACTGCTGGAGAGGACATAACTTTACCAAATGAACCTGAGGACATTATAACACCAATATAATCATGGTAGGTTTGGTTTATACACACCGGCGGTGGTGAAAGGTGGTTGAATTATAATTATTAATACGTTAATTCACAGTGGGATACCTCCTTCCTCTTCTCCCATTTGTTTATCAATATTTTTAATTTATTTAATGCTAGGAATAAGATACACCACACCTTTATAATTATTAAATATCAGTCAAAGAGTACTTTCAGTAAACATATGACAGAGTTACACTGATTCCTAAAAAGACATGTACACTGTAATGAATGTACTTTATTTTCTAGCAACTGTCTCTTGTTAAATAATACGTGTTGTGTGTGTGTTTATGGTGGGGCGAGGCTTGAGACTTGTGAGCCCTTTACATCCCTCATTAGCTCATGTCACCATTGTTCTCACGGTGATATTAAACTGATTTACACCAGTAGGATTTACCTGGTAATCTCACTATCCTTTTCCCTTAATGTAAACCAAGTGGTGCTGGACACTAATAAATTTCTACCCACATGTGATAATTTTTACCTTTTGGCCACTAATACTTGTTGTTGTCCTGGATTAGTGTTGTTGTATGAGTGTATCTTTCAGTGTGTAAGCTCTAACTAGGCCTTGTATTACTACCTGGGGCCTCAACAGTTTTTAGTATTAGGATCACACCCGAACTTTGGAACACTTTAAAAATGTAATGTGTTGTGTGTGACCTGGACGTGAACTGATCCATATTCGCCAGAAATTTAATAGGATGAACTACGAGTCATTGGGCATCTGTAATGAGAACGTTGTGTGTCATTTTGAGTGATAGGTTTCTGATGTGATGATGAACAACATACTGAACCATGAATAGTAACCATCTCTCTCTCTCTCTCTCTCTCTCTCTCTCTCTCTCTCTCTCTCTCTCTCTCTCCTCTCTCTCTCTCTCTCCTCTCTCTTCTCTCTCTCTCTCTCTCTCTCTCTCTCTCTTTGACGTCATCCAGAGAAAAAACATTAAGTTGAGTTACTATAATGAAAAAAAACAATCAAATAATGTTAATGATGTAGGAGAAATGTTTGGCCTTGTCTCCTTATTGTCTCCTCTTTTCTTAGTAACATTATAGTGTCAGATATCATCCCCCCAGTGCCGTGTTAGTCCTCGTAATGCTCTTTTCCACCATCACCCTCCCATCACGTCACCTGGTATCTGTGAACGAGTGACCTCCTTCATCTCAAATCTTGCCTGTCTCGTACCCAACTCATTCATTTATCTCTCCATGGCATCAGTTTCCATATGTAAAGCATGTGAGCTTGTTATGAGCCCAGTTGGATGGTTCATGTATAATCTCCATAACCTCAATAAGGAATGATGTGGAGGAATGCATGATACAGGGGAGGGGAATTGGGGGTCAGTTTGGACGAGGGGAGGATACGAAGGGTAAGGATAGATAATCAATATATTGACATCTTTCTGCCTTTGCAACATATAGGTTCTCGTGTTTCCGGGTTGGTCTGTATGCTTCCAAACACCACTATTAGTCAACACATATGTGTTTCTTTTCTCAAAAAAATTTTCACGGCCAACATTCTCCTTCCTAAGGAATTCAGTAACTTCTCAAATTATCAGAAGAACACTGGGGCACTTATCTAGGAATTTAGGATTTGTAAATACTGCAGTCACGAGGAGTAAACCTCAAAATATAAATGTTAATGTAAAGAAAATTTGCAGATATGACAAACAAATCAACTCTTCTTATTTAGGGAGCAGAGTTATAATAGATGTATTCTATTTGGAATATAATAAGCACATTCACTTTCTCATAGCCACTGTAAATCTAAGAGTAATAACCATCAGGGTACATCAAGAGTATTAATTAAGACTCCGAGTTTCATCCGACACATTTCTCTGTATCAGTTTCATTCATGATGTAAATGAGGAAAATTATTCACTGAAGAATTAAATGGGTCTGGCTTGCAATGTGTCTGTGTGTGTGTGTTTTATGTGTGTGTGTGAGAGAGAGAGAGAGAGAGAGAGAGGAGAGAGAGAGAGAGAGAGAGAGAGTAAATGCGCGTATGGTATTATACGTGTATGACACACCACACACACACACACACACACACACACACAACACATAGAAGACGAAGAAGAGAAGGAGGCAGGGATTCAGCGGTCAGGATAGTGTGAGCGTTTGTCGGGATTATGGGTGAAGTATTTACTCTGGTGAAGGCCCGCCCTAGTGCTGAGCCAGACACCACCCTGGTCCAAGGCTCCTTCCTCTCTGGCTCCATCCAACCTCACCATCACTTCTTTCTTATTCTCGACTTTTTCTTGCTTGCTCATACTCTCTCTCTCTCTCTCTCTCTCTCTCTCTCTCTCTCTCTCTCTCTCTCTCTCTCTTTCATTGTATTTTCCTTATCTCTCTCTCTCTCTCTCTCTCTCTCTCTCTCTCTCTCTCTCTCTCTCTCTCTCTCTCTCTCTCTCATACAGTAGAAGGTATTGTGGGTATAGTTCTTTCCCATACACACTCCCCTTTTTCGCTTCTTTCTCAATCTCACTGATCCACACTCATTCTCTCATTTTCATCCAATCGCCGGCTTTCTCTCTCACGCCGCTCTTGTGCTCCTTCCTTTCCATTCCCACTCACCCTTATACTCGTTCTCACAATCGCACACTTTACAATTCCGTCCACACTCTGACATTCTCTCTCTCGTCTCTCTCTTTCCCATCCCCACTTGCACTTTCCTTTGTTCCTCATCTCTCTCTCATTTCTCCTCTTGTACGCGTTTGTTGTCTCCCTCCTCCTCCTCCTCCTTCTTCTCCACCACCACCACCACCACCACTACCACCACCACTTCCACTTCCACTTCCACTTCCTCCTCCTCCTCCTCCTCCTCCTCCTCCTCCTCCTCATTCTCCTCTCCTCCCTCCTCCCTCCTCCTCCTCCTCCTCCTCCTCCTCCTCCTACTACTACTACTACTACTACTACTACTACTACTACTACTACTACTACTACTACAACTACAACTACAACTACAACAACTACTACTACTACTACTATCTCCCTTAATTTTAATCTTGTTTCAGTAATGTGTTTTTATCCATTCTTCACCTGTCACAGCTTCGTTCCATTCAGTCCTCTCCTTCTCCTGATTGTTTCCTTGTGGCTGGCATCCTTCTTTCCCTCACTCCTTCCTTCCTACCTTCCTTCCGTCCTTCCTTTCTACCTATGCTCCTTCTTTCTTTCATCTTTCCTTCCATTCTTCATCTTTTTTTCCCTGCATCCTTTCCTACTTTACGGTCTTCCCTTTCACCTCATTTCCTGCCTTCCTTCCTTCCTTCCTTCCTCTCCTTCGTGCCTTCCATCTCCACTTCGTTTTCTCCTTCTATTCGTCTCCTTCCGTATCCTTCCGTTTTGTTATTTTTTTTTCCTTTTGTGACCTATCTTCGCATTTTTCTTTCATCCTTCTGCCACCCCATGCATTTCCTCCCTATCTCCCACCTTTCCTCTCTCCATCAGTCGCTCCCTCCTTTCATTCCTTCGTACCATATCTCCCTCCCTCCCTACCCCACCATATCTTCTCTCTTGCCTCCATCCATCCATCCATCCATCCATCATTCCCTCTTTGTACCTAACCATCAATCAAAGTATCATTTTCATTCACCCATTCATTCATTCATTCCACCATGCAGTAATCCCTCCTTGCCTCAAATCTTCCTATCTTACATCCAGCCATTAATCTCTCTCTCTCTCTCTCTCTCTCCTCTCTCTCTCTCTCTCTCTCTCTCTCTCTCTCTCTCTCATTCCAATACTCCGTCCATCTGACATTTTATACCCGTACCTTCCCTTCCTTCCTTCCCATTCTTCCTTCAGTGTTTGCTTGTCTTTCCAACCATCCATCCATCCATCCTTCCTTCCTTCGTGGTGTCATCTCTCGAGGTCTTGATTGAACGTCACTTAGGGGGGATCTTTCATTAACTTTCCCTTTCCATCCTTTCCTTTCCTTCACTATTGTTTTGTCTGTGTGTGTGTGTGTGTTTTATTTAATTCCTTTCCATTCCCTTCACACACACACACACACACACACACACACACACACAGACACATATACACACAGACTCTCTCTCTCTCTCTCTCTCTCTCTCTCTCTCTCTCTCTCTCTCTCTCTCTCTCTCTCTCTCTCTCTCTCTCTCTCTCTCTCTCTCTCTCTCTCTCTCTCTCTCTCTCTCTCTCTCTCTCTCTCTCTCTCTCTCTCTCTCTCTCTCTCTCTCTCTCTCTCTCTCTCTCTCATTCATTATTTTATTTCAATACCCATATCTCTGACACTCCCTCCCTTCCTTGTTCATTTTCTATTTTGTTTTATGTCTTCCTCTTCATATATGTTTCCCTGTTTTACCCTTTATATTGATATGCTTGTCTTTACATTGATATACTCGTATTTTTGTTGTGTGTGTGTGTGTGTGTGTATTTTATTTGTGACAGCCCTTTTAGTATTCCCAAGTTATTGATATATTTGCAGTGTGTGTGTGTGTGTGTGTGTGTGTGTGTGTGTGTGTGTGTGTTAATGGATGGGAAGCAATTGTTCATTTCCCACCCAGTACATCTATAGAGGCTGAGTTCGAATGTAGGGTATGTGTGTGTGTGTGTGTGTGTGTGTGTGTGGTGCAAACTCTTTCCATTCAGCGGTTCTCATCACCCATCAATAACATAACATAACCAACAAAATAGTTCTCACCAGCCAATGACGCCACAAATTTTGAACAACAATAATATCACCACCAATTATTTATCGTACCAGTTTCTGACGAGAGAATTATGTGATTACGTCCCCCTACAATTAGTTTACATCAGTAATTGACGACGTGATAAATGATGTATGACGTCTGCCAGCTTCAGTTTCTCGCCAGCCAATTACAGGAAAACCAGTTAGTGACGTCAATATTCCCAGCCTTCCCCAATTACCGTCTTTGGTTGAAACTGATAATCCACCATTGATCGACTTACTTGCCATTACTACTTTCCCCTTCTGTTCTTCACAATATTTATTTTCTATTTAATCATTATTAACTGTGCAAACGGAATTTTTCTGAAGGATATGTATTCAATTAGCTTACTAAGTTAAACCGTTTATATTTATTTATTGAAGTAGTTAGTTATAAATGTAGTAGAGTAAAATAGAGTTTATATAGAGTAGAGTTAAATAGAGTTTAATATTTGTATTAATATGTTTTGATATACGTAACGCCACATTCGCTATACATAACCATTCGTATACATATTTTTCAATCTGGTACGTAGTATATTTTACCTCCAAGCAACGTAATCCGTTTTTAGTCCGTTTCTCGCGAGTTCATTTTTCTCGGGAAACTGCGTAGAAAACTCTAATATAGAAAATATGATGGGGTCGAAGGGAGTGGGGGAAGGAAAGGGGTGTGGGGGGGGGGAGGGGGAGAGAGTTGGCAGACAATGGGAGGAGTAGGGGGTGAGTGATGGGTGGGTGGGAAGAGAAGAGGTGAGGGAAAGATGTTAGGGGTGGGTGGGTGGGGGTGATTGGAGAGCGAGGAAGGGAGGAAAAAATGAGAGAAAAAAAATATATTGGGGGTGAGAGGTGATGGGAGAGAGAGAGAGAGGGAGGGAGAAGGTGAAGGGGAGAAGAGGTATATATGAGGTGATAGAGAGGAGATGGAGAGGGATTGACTGTGGTATAGGGGACGAAGTAAACGGGGGAGAGGGGAGGGAGAGGGTCCTTTCCTGTATAGCCCCTCCATCCATGCACTTCCGGCCCCACTGCTGGCTAGAAGAGAATTTAACGAAGACGAATAGTAGTGGTACAGAATTTTGCCGGTCCCTCCCTGGCTCTGGTTGGTTTGGGTGGTAGTTGTGGCTCTCTCTCTCCTCTCTCTCTCTCTCTCTCTCTCTCTCTCTCTCTCTCTCTCTAATTGATGTTTTCAAAATCTTTCGTGGATATGAAAACATTGATTATCAGTGCCTGTTTAGCTTAAACACTTATGCAACTAGAAACCATGGATGGAAACTAGACTTGAAACGCTTCCACCATAATACGTTAGGTAATTTCTTCACATATAAAATCTGCAATGTCTTGAATCAGCTACCAGCAGAGGTAGTTGATAGTTCTTCGATAGAGCAGTTCAAGACACAGTTAGACAAAGTTCTGCAAAGCCTGTTAGAGTTAAAGTGATTGTTTCCTCCTTTCCTGTACAAAAATTTCCTAGTCCGGCCTTTTTTCCTCTGGGTCAGGTACATTTCCATTTCCATACCCGCAATGCGGGTGGGAGAGGTGGGTGGGGAG
>JAWQEG010007503.1:0-10000 GCA_033782935.1 Petrolisthes cinctipes
TATCTATATATCTATCTCTCTATCTATCTATCTCTCTGTCTATATATATCTATCTATCTATCTCTCACTCTCTATCTATCAATCTATCTTTTTTAGTATTTCCTCTTTTTTTATTCCTCTCATCTATCCATCTGCTTTTCCTTTCATTTTCGTCTGCTTCTCTTCTCTTCTCTTTACCATATTTCGTCTTTTTATTCTTCTTCCACGTTATCCATTCCATCTCTTTGATTTCTTTCCCATCGAGAATTTTATATTGACAATTTTCCTCACCATAAACCCTTCCTTCTCTTCCCCCTCTGGGCCTCAATCTTCTTCTTCTCTTCCTCTTCCTCTCTACCATCTTTCCCTTATCTCCATCCTATCCTTTGTCTTTTACCCTCTTCCCTCTCTCTCTCTCTCTCTTTTACTCTCTTTTTCTCACTCTCACTCCACCTTCACCACCACCACCACCTATCCTATCAACCACTCCTCCTCTGCCTTTTTCTCCTCCAATTCCTCTTCTACTCCACCAATCAGCCAATCAGCCAACCAGCCAACCAACCAGCCAACCAGCCAACCAACCAACCAACCAGCCAACCAATCAGCCAACCAACCAGCTAGCCAACCAGCCAACCATCCAACCAACCAACTAACCAGTCAACCAATCAGCCAACCAGCCAGTCAGCCAACCAGCCAGCCAGCCAACCAGCCAACCAACCAACCATACAGCCAACCAACCAGCCAACCAACCAACCATACAGCCAACCAACCAACCAATCAGCCAGCCAGCCAGCCAGCCAGCCAGCCAACCAGCCAACCATCCAGTCAACCAACCAGCCAGCCAGCCAGCCAGCCAACCAGCCAGCCAGCCAACCATACATCCATTCTTCGGTCCCCCGCGGCATTTACTGTCCCATAAATTTCCCCGCAAGAAGAGAGAATAAATTGACATAAAATCCCATCAGGGGGGCCATTACAATTGGGAGGGGTCCAGGTGGCGCCATTCCCACACCCCCAACCCCAACTCAACACCAATCCTAATCTCTATCCTAATCCCTATCCGAACTCCAAACTCCTACCCCAACCCAAACTCAAACTACACCTCCCTACCCCAACCCAACTCAAACTACACCTCCCTACCGCAACCCCAATCCTCTACCCTAACCCCAACGCCCTACTCCAGCTCCACCCCCTGCCCCAACCCCAGCTTCACCCCCTACCCCAACCCCAATCCACTAAGCAATGATAAAGTATAGGAAAGTGAAAATAAAGTAGATAATAGTTTTTTGTTTTGTTTTTAATGCCTCACGAACACAAAAGAAAATCACATTGAAAAGCCACAGTGTTGGGTATAATAAGATGGAGTCCAGGTAATATGACACCATCGAGATTATAAGTGAGATATAAAAGTGGAGGAGGCTTGTGTCAACTCTGGAACACACTACCGTCATCTATCGTTCCTCCTTTATCGTATACGACGACTTAGGATCCTTCAGACTCTCTCTCTCTCTCTCTCTCTCTCTCATACATACACACACGCTCACACACTTTCTCTCTCTCACTCTCTCTCTCCCTCTCTCTCATACGGGAAATTTCTGGATGAATTTGGATGAGTGTGTGTTGGATGAAGTGAGTACGAATGGGTCAATAATTTCAAGTGGATGGATGAACTTGGGTGAGCTTGGGTTGGATAAAGTGGGTACGAATGGGTCGATGAAATTTCAGGTGCATGGATGAACTTGGGTGAATCTGGGTTGGATTGGATGATATGGGTAAGGAAGGTGAGTCGGTTGGATGAGTCCACGGTCCGGATAGAAAAGAAAACGAAAAGGGTCGAGTTAAACGGACACTCTGGGACGAAAAATAGGAAATGTTGAACTGAAAACGGAGATAACAGAATTAGGAATAATGTGGAAACCCTATAAAAACACAGCGGTGTATTTGAGGCCAAGGGCAGAGAGAGAGAGAGAGAGAGAGAGAGAGGTATGCAGACTCTAGGACAGCAGTACATGTGAGAGAGAGAGAGAGAGAGAGAGGTATGCAGACTCTAGGACAGCAGTACATGTGAGAGAGAGAGAGAGAGAGAGAGAGAGAGGTATGCAGACTCTAAGACAGCAGAGAGAGAGAGAGAGAGAGAGAGAGAGAGAGAGAGAATGAATGGCTAAAAAATAGAGAGACGAGACAGCAACACATATATTAACAGGCAGATAGATAGACAGACAGACAAATAGAGACAAGTGGTTAGATGGATATATAGGCATGCAGACACACTCACTTTACACACACACACAAATAAGAATGACAGACGTAACTTACAACCAAGAACTTTATTAATATTACTGACAACCACACAAACATTTATTACTGACAAATATGCACTTTATTTTTGACAACCATGAATTTTATTTCTGACTACAATAAATTTATTACTGACAACATCGCGACCCCTATGACTGACAACAACACGACACTCACGATTGACAACACCACTACCCCCACGACCTCTATGACTGACAACACCACGACTCCCACTATTGACAACACCACTACCCCTATGACTGACAACACCACTACCCCCACTACTGACAACACCACGACCCTCACTACTGACAACACCACTACCCCTATGACTGACAACACCACGACCCCCACTACTGACAACACCACTACCCCCACTACCCTCACTACTGACAACACCACTACCCCTTGTGACGGTGATGTGAGAATGATAGATAATGTAATTTATAATATGGCAATTACAACTTACCTTGCCCGGTTAATTTATGATCTTCGTTGGTTGGCTGCAGCGAAGAAAGTACTCAGGGTTAACTCCCCGTTTAGGCCTCAATCACCACGCACATAATAAATTTTTATGTTAAGGGTTCTTCCCGATATATATGTATTTATATAGATAACAAATCTACTGGTGCATTTAAACAACCAATTGCAAATTTTCTATATTTATTCAACTCCAGTATGCCAACATGAATAAATTAATTTCACACACACACACACACTCACACCACGCTAACTAGCTACTCGCTCTCGCTACGTCTCGTTCGTATACGTGACGATAGTCTAGGTTACGTTAACACTTGTAGTAATTCTATCAATTGTTACGCGAGTTGGAATATTTCTTAATGTCTCACACTTGGGAATAATTTAGAGTCTCACAACACACTCGTAATTTTCTTCAAAGATCCAACTTCCCCCTCACCTAATTCAGTGACTGAACCAGCGTCAATGCAACTAGTCAGTATACAACTGTAAAGCCTTGTGAAATCGTGTAATATACAACGAATTCGGCGTCTACGTTGATCCTTCCCCACTCAACACGTGGAGGATTGATCTAGGTAAGGGAAGCTGACGAGTGTGTCCTTCCTTCAAGTGTCCTGTTCCAACTGACCTATATTTCCAAAATTGACTGGAGGCTGGAAGTTCAAAATTTCTACTGACTCCTCCTCCTATCTGTGTTCGTTTGTCCTAACTGGCTACGATTTACATTGTACCCACTTATACTGAGTTATACATGCAATTGCAATTTACCTATGGCGTGTTAATAATTCCCGATAATTCCCCTCCACTTCACGATCATTTACAATACCATAAATTACCCTGGTAGCATAATTATTAATACATTATGTACTTAATGTACGAACACCTATATGACTGAATGTGGCAATTCAGTTGGAACCCGGCCTTCCTGACCCTTTTCTAATTTTGGCTACTAATGATTAACTAGGCTGCACCCCAACTTAACCCACTCCTGTCTCCTTTGTCTCGTGAATGGAATATTCCAGAACCTTCTCTAGAACATTCTATATTGAGACCAGTATGGAATTTTCCACTCTCTGTAATTCAAATTACGTCACGAGTATTATGTCTGACTCGTGACATTCGCCCACACAAAGAGACATTGCTCTATGCAATGTTTAATAGATTCGTGAAGTGGTAGCGACGCCCTTGCATGTATAACTATTACAATAATAATTCATCCACACTTCACTTATTCTTGTATGTGTCAATTACTATCACCGGTTACGTGTTCATTTTTGCCAATGAGTGGAAAACTCCCAACAGTTACTTTAGCTTTTCAATCTTAGGAAGAAACTCCGAGACAAGAATGAATGTACCTGGTAATTTCTGCTCAGTACAATTTGTACACATTTAAGCAATATATAAGTGTGGTGTATGTAATGCATTGTGTATTTGTTACATAATATGTAGGAAATGCAACAATATCTCTGGAAGGCAATACATATATTAGTAATTATCCGAGCCTGGGATCAGAGTAAACCGCTAGAATCTGTGTCTTGGATAAGGTTACACAAAATACTGCAATAATAATTCTGGAAGGCAATATATATATTAGTGAATTATCCGAGCCTGGGATCAGAGTAAACCGCTAGAATCCGTGTCTTGGATAAGTTGCACAAAATACAATACATATAACATCGGATTTTTCCCCAATTCTAGGAAACCCCTTGGTCTGAGTCGCATAAGACTCGTGCTCGTTGCGCTCGGAGAGGTAACAATTACGAGCAATTCGACCCGGAGGATACTTCTGCCGGTCGATCTTCGCATGAATATTTACTCGGTTAACACTAATTAACGAGCAATTTGACCCGGAGGATAATTCTGCCGGTCGATCTTCGCATGAATATCAACTGCTTCCATGTCATTAATTTCCTTACGTACTGTATCAATCAGCCGTACAGGAATAGGATATGGTTTCACCCTCACTGGTGTGTCGCTCGTAAGCTGTATCTCATGACAGGCTACGTTAGCAACAGCAGGCCTGTCAGAGAACACACGTGAATATTTTGCCAGTACCGCATTGACTCTTGCAAGCTGGTCTGATCTTAAATTCTCCGAAACGGAGAACTCAGCCACTGTCTCACCTTGACGAGCTTCAGCCGTCTGGGAGTATATCCCTCGTCACCCTCGGGGATTACCACAGCAGCGCTAACCATGTCTACTGCTGGGGAAAAATGACCACGGACTAGACTTAACACTTCACTCTGTTCTGAGGTGATGTTACAACAGCCTGCCCCAAATGTGGTAACAATGGAAGTACACCCCTGTTGGGTGGTGTAATATTCCTTAAGCATATTAATATGAAACCGCTTGGCTTCACCTTTGATTTTAACTATGTAGTTAAGGTCATTCACCTTCTTGACTACTTCAAAGGGACCCTTCCACTGAGCCAACAACTTATTATGAGCTGTTGGTAACAGAACGAGACACTTCCCCCCTACCTGTAGCATTCGGAGCTTAGTTTTCCTATCATAGTAGGACTTCTGAATCTCCTTTGCTTTAGCTAACTTCTGCTTTGCAATCTCGCAGGTTTGCTGTAATCGTTCTGCCAAATCAATTACATAAGAATAAGTGGTTTTCACCACGGGGTCCGATTCCTCATCGTCCCAAAGTTCACGTAGAACTTGAAGTGGTCCTCGAGCAGGTTTACCATACACTAACTCGAATGGACTAAATTGCAACGATGCCTGAGGTGCTTCGCGATACGCGAACAGTAGTGGCGAGATATACCTGGACCACTCCCTAGGTTGTTCTACTGCCATCCTCCTCAACATTTTCTTGAGAGTACCATTAAACCTCTCACACAACCCATTACACATTGGATGATAAGGTGTTGTCCTCAACCCTTTAACTGAGAGTAATCTCCACAATTCCTCCATCATCGCGGAGGTAAATTGACTGCCTCGGTCGGACAATACCTGCTTTGGTATGCCGACACGACAGAATATATCCAACAAGGCTTCAGCCACTGTAGTGGCTTCAATATCACGCAGAGGCACTGCTTCAGGCCATCTGGTCGCGAAATCCACACAGGTAAGAATATACTTGGCACCGTCCGTAGCCCTCGGAATAATCGGTCCAACAATATCAACCGCTACTCTCTCAATGACTCTGAGATTAGCGGTAGAGGTTTAAGAGGTGCGGGCTTCACCCGACCCCTGTCACACGTTTTCTGACAGACGTCACATGACCTCAACAACCTCCCTATCTCTCTCCCCATACCTGGCCAATAGAAATGAGACTGAATCCTATCAATTGTTTTCCTCATCCCCATATGACCCCCTAATATAGAATGATGACCCAGGGTAAACACAGCCTGTCGGTATTTCTCTGGTACGAGAAACTGAACCCTCTCTTCCCCATCGGGGTTTACTGTACGTCGGTAAAACCTGTTTCTCCTCCTGACGTAACTGGTTACAATACCATGTCGATCTCTACTCTCACCCTCAAGTGCCTGCTTGCGAACAAGTGCCAATGAAGGGTCACTTGCTTGCTCTGCAATTACATCCTCGCAATTTACGAGGTCGGCGGCAGTTGTCACTTGAAGTGGAACAACTGTTTTCTTTGCATGCGTCATACCCCTGGTTACAGCAGCTGCACCAGTCTGTGTGGAAACTTCCACTGAACACGCATTCTTAACCCCTGGTATATTTCCTATTACCAAATCTGACACAGGATTTTGCATGACTGCTGCAATTACCTGGCCTGTATAGAAAGGACTCTCCACTGCAACTTTAGCAAGAGGATAGAGCCTCCTGGTACCATCAATCATAGTGATAGTTACCTGCTCCCCTGTAAAATCATTAGAAGCAACTAAACCATCAGCGACACAACACCCCGATGACCCATTATCTCGAAAGACTTCAACAGATATCCCGTTAACCATTCCCGGACAAATATGAAAACCAGACTTACCTTTCGAGACTCCTGTCGCGTTTAGTCACAATTGATGAGGTTCGTGAACCGACTGAGGCACTCGCGGTTCTACACTAGGTTGAACCGCCACAGGTGAATACTGTGGTTCACCCTGTGTTGCAGCTGCCGATCGCTGATAATAACCTTTATTTCCACCGTGGTTATTACTATTTTTCCAGTTACTTTTTCCTTGGTAACGGTACTGATTGGACTGCTGCGAATAGTGATTATTACCTTGTTTCTGGGTATGATAAAAATGAGGTTTAGGTTGCAGACGAACAATTTGACTCTGCTGCTGTGACTGATTTTTACTCGACTGGTTATATGAAACAGCAGAGTTCTGAGAAGGCTTATTCGACTGATTAATTTTCTTATTAGGCTGAATCCGCGTGTGGTAACCATACGCGGTAAAATGTGCGTCCGACATATCCACCATCGTTTGCAACATTTTCACCTTGTTGGTTTTCAGCTGAGCCGACAATTCTGGAGGGCAAGACTTCTCCAACTGTGTACGCAGCAACAAGTCTTTTACCCCCTCCAACGTCTTAGGTGTTTCGGCCTTATCTAACCACTGATCCAGGTAACTGGTCAGACGTGCACTAAACTGTGCAACAGTCTCCTTATCCTGTAAGGATGCACGCCAGAACTGATTCCTAGCGTCATCGACCGTCAACCCGTACGCCTGTAACAAAGCCTTTTTCATGTTCTCGTAATCTCTGGCGGTACTGTCGAGTCGGTGGAGAATACTAAGTGCTTTTCCATCGAATAAATTAATGAACTCGAGCTTCTTTATATCATCATTTAATCTATAAGTGTCTGCAACCATTTCGAATCGCTCAATAAACGGCTCGATATCGTCTCCCTCTACGTATTTTGACAGCTGTAACCTTGGGGTCACGGTGGTTGAGCTTGCGACATTACTTCCACTCGCACTTTGATTTTCACTCGCACGTACTTGCAGTTCCAATACTTCCTTTTCATGTTCCCATTTCAATTTTTCTTGCTCTCTCTGTTCCCTTTCATTTTCTCTTATGGCCGCCCTTTCAAGCCTTTCTTCTTCTTGGCGGCCCTTCACGTACCCTTGAATTTCGGCCTTACCTTCAATTCCCAATAGTTGAGCCTCTCCCAACAATTCTTGAACGGTAGACATTTTTAATTTATTTTCTATCGTTTCTGTTGCCTTAATTTCTGGACAGTTATGACTATCTACTCGTGAAAGTGTGCGCGTGTGTGACTGGAGTTAATACAACGCTCAGGTCCCTGTTCGGGCGCCAATATGTGACGGTGATGTGAGAATGATTAGATAATGTAATTTATAATATGGCAATTACAACTTACCTTGCCCGGTTAATTTATGATCTTCGTTGGTTGGCTGCAGCGAAGAAAGTATTCAGGGTTAACTCCCCGTTTTAGGCCTCAAGCACCACGCACATAATAATAATTTATGTTAAGGGTTCTTCCCGATATATATGTATTTATATAGATAACAAATCTACTGGTGCATTTAAACAACCAATTGCAAATTTTCTATATTTATTCAACTCCAGTATGCCAACATGAATAAATTAATTTCACACACACACACACACTCACGCCACGCTAACTAGCTACTCGCTCTCGCTACGTCTCGTTCGTATACGTGACGATAGTCTAGGTTACGTTAACACTTGTAGTAATTCTATCAATTGTTACGCGAGTTGGAATATTTCTTAATGTCTCACACTTGGGAATAATTTAGAGTCTCACAACACACTCGTAATTTTCAAAGATCCAGCTCCCCCTCACCTTAATTCACTTACTGAACCACCGTCGATGCAACTGGCCAGTATACAACTGTAAAGCCTTGGAATCGTGGTAATATCCAACGAATTCGGCGTCTACGTTGATCCTTCCCCACTCAACACGTGGAGGATTGATCTAGGTAAGGGAAGCTGACGAGTGTGTCCTTCCTTCAAGTGTCCTGTTCCAACTGACCCAATTCTTCCTCCTTAACTGGTTCAAAATTTCTCTGACTCCTCCTCCTATTTTTGTTCGTTTTTCCTAACTGGCTACGATTTACATGGTACCCTCTCATTCCTTAGTTATACCTGCAATTGCAATTTACCTATGGCGTGCTAATAATTCCCGATAATTCCCCTCCACTTCACGATCATTTACAATACCATAAGTTACCCAGGTAGCATAATTTATCAATACAAGATGTACTTAATGTACGAACACCTATATGACTGAATGTGGCAATTTCGGTTGAAACCTGACCTTCCTTACCCTTTTCTAATTTTGGCTACTAATCCACTACCTGTGGATTAACTAGGCTGCACCCCAACTTAACCCACTCCTGTCTCCTTTGTCTCGTGAATGGAATATTCCAGAACCTTCTCTAGAACATTCTATATTGAGACCAGTATGGAATTTTCCACTCTCTGTAATTCAAATTACGTCACGAGTATTATGTCTGACTCGTGACAACCTCACACACTCATATAGGCCACAGACACTAGTTTTTTGGTCTTCAACTGGCCCTCTTTTCTTTCTATTTCCTTCTTCAACTGGCCCTCTTTTCTTTCTATTTCCTTCTTCAACTGTCCCTCTTTGCTATATATTTTCTTCTTCAACTGTCCCTCTTTTCTTTCTATTTTCTTCTTCAACTGTCCCTCTTTTCTTTCTATTTCCTTCTTCAACTGTCCCTCTTTTCTTTCTATTTCCTTCTTTAACTGTCCCTCTTTTCCTTCTATTTTCTTCTGCAACTGTCCCTCTTTTCTTTCTATTTCCTTCTTCAACTGTCCCTCTTTTCTTTCTATTTCCTTCTTCAACTGTCCCTCTTTTCTTTCTATTTCCTTCTTCAACTGTCCCTCTTTTCTTTCTATTTCCTTCCTGCTTGCTGTCTCACCTCTCTATCTCCTTTTTCTGCCGCTATATGACCTCGCTGTTGCGGCACCTAATATCAATCAATCAATCAATCAATCAATCACACTCATATAATATAACATACCAACCAGTAATGCCTTGTAATTTAGCTCAGTGAGAGGTAAGCACTGATCACATACCACCACTACCACCATTACCACCACCACTATCACTACCACCACCACCACTACTACCATCACCACCACCTCCACCACCACCACTACCACCACCACTACCACCACCACTACCACTGACACTACCACCACTATCACTGCCACCACCACTACTACCACCACTACCACCACCACCACTACTACTACCACTACCACCATCACTACTACCACCACCACTACCACCACCACTACCACCACCAGTCACGTTT
>JAWQEG010007503.1:15000-22147 GCA_033782935.1 Petrolisthes cinctipes
TTCTATTATTTTCCAGCCAATGTAAATATTTCTTGTTTTTTTTTTATATTTAGATTGTGTGATTTTTGTAATGCCAGTAATATTTATACAATATTATGTGGCAAGTATGAGATTAGTATAAGGTATAAATAAGAGTGCCATAATGTGAGGGTGCCAGTGTGAAGGTGCCACAGAGATGCTTGGTGTTAGTGTGTCATTATGAGATTGTTAGTGTGAGATAGAGTTGCCAGGATGTAATTTGAATAGTTGTTGTTATGAGTGTGAGTGCCAGCAAGTAATTTGAATATTATAACACAGGGGGTGCCAGTGTATGTGTGGCTCTAATTCCTTCCTTCCTTCATTCCTTCCTTCCTTCATTCCTTCCTTCCTTCCTTCCTTCCTTATTTCCTTCCTTCCATCCATCCATCCATTCATCCATCCTTCCTTCCTTCTTTCCTTCCTTCATTCATTCATTCATTCATTCTTTACTTCCTTCCTTCCTTCATTCCTTCATTCATTCCTTCCATCCTTCCATACTTCCTTCCTTCCTTCTTTCCTTCCATCCTTCCTTCCTCCCTTCCTTCCTTCCTTCCTTCCTTCCTTCAATCCTTCCTTCCTTCCTTCCTTCCTTCCTTCCTTCCTTCCTTCCTTCCTTATGTCTGCCTCTTGTGTTGGGTGCCACTATCCTGCCTCTTCTCTTCCTTGCTTTATCACCCTTTCTCTCTTCCCTCTCAATTGGTTTATCACCCTTACTCTCCCACCTCTCCTTTGTTCTACCACCCTTACTCTCCAATCCTTCCCTTGCTATATCACCCTTACTCTCCCACCTCTCCCTTCCTTTATCACCCTTTCTCTCCCACATCTCCCTCGTAATATCACCCTCTCTCCCTTACTTTATCCCCCTCTCTCCAACCTCACCCTTGTTCTATCACCCTTCCCCTCCAACCTCTCCCTTCCTTTATCACCCTTCCTCTCTCCAACCTCTCCCATACTTTATCACCCTCTCTCCAACCTTTCCCTTCCTTGCTATATCACCCTTCCTCTTCCAACCTCTCCCTCGTAACATCACACCACCACTGAATCTGATTTGGTACATACAGTGGGTTGTCAACATGAGTCCAACCACCACGGCACTTTAATGGATTACACGGATGGTGGTGATAATTGCTTCTTGGTGTTGAGAGAGAGAGAGAGAAGTTGGGTGTTGTAGATTCCTTCGTCTGCAGTTTAGAGGTGTCGTGGATTCCTCCGTGTGTGTGTGTGTGTGTGTGTGTGTGTGTGTGTGTGTGTATTTCTCCGTCTGTGTGTGTGTGTGTGTGTGTGTGTATTTCTCCGTCTGTGTGTGTGTGTGTGTATTTCTCCGTGTGTGTGTGTGTGTGTGTGTGTGTGTGTGGATTTTTCCGTCTTTGTGTGTGTCTTTGTGTACGTATTTCTCCGTCTGTGTGTGTGTATGTGTGTGTGTTTGTATTTCTCCGTCTGTGTCTTTGTGTGTGTGTGTATTTCTCTGTCCGTGTGTGCGTGTGTGTGTTCCCGTGTGTGTGTGTATATTTCTCCGTCTGTGTGTGTTTATTTCTCCATCTGTGTGTGTGTGTGTATTTCTCCGTCTGTGTGTGTGTGTGTGTGTGTGTGTGTGTGTGTGTGTGTGTGTGTGTGTGTGTGTGTATTCCCATCTTCTGGTCCCCTTAAATCGATGGAGTCTGTTTCCTGGAAGTTAATTGGAGGACTCATTAGCCACAAATTCCCCGAAAGCATCCCCATCCCTATGAAGGCACAGGAAACTAAATAGATTTGAAAGCGTGTCTAATCTCTGTCTATTTGTTTATCTGTGTGTCTGTGTGTCTCTGCTTCTGTCTGTCTGTGTGTCTGTCTGTGTGTTTGTCTGTGTGTCTGTGTGTTTATCCATGTGTCTGTGTGTCTGTCTATGTATCTGTCTGTGTGTCTGTCTGTCTGTCTATGTGCTTGTCTGTGTCTGTCTGTGTGTCTGTCTGTGTGTCTGTGTGTGTGTCTGTCTGTGTGTCTGCTTCTGTCTGTGTGTCTGTATGTGTCTATATGTCTGTATGTGTCTATGTGTCTGTGTCTGTCTATGTGTCTGTCTGTCTGTCTGTCTGTCTGTCTGTCTGTCTGTCTGTCTGTGTGCTTGTCTATGTGTCTGTGTGTCTCTGCTTCTGTCTATGTGTCTGTGTGTCTGTATGGCTGTCTGTAATCTCATCATTGGGGAACTGTGCTTGCATGCCAGTCACTGAAGGAAGGAATGAGAGATATGCAGGCAATACTATATGTGTGTTTACTTGTATGTGTGCGTGTATGTATGTATTTATGTTGAAGAAAATTACGAAATAATTCCAGGATTACGGAGATAAGAAAGTATAAGTTATGGGTGGGGTAAAACTGTTTATATTATTTTTATATATATATTTGCCCATTTACTTATTTTTATTTTTTATTATTATTATTATTATTATTTTTTTTTTTTTTTTTTTTTTTTTTTTTTTTTTTTGAGGGGGTGAATGGAGGGATACTGAGGCTTCCAAATTATGCCACAAAACAAATTCACTAAGTACATTTAGACCGTGAGAATGATTGTTTCTTAGCACAGTTTGGGGGAAAAAATACGGTACCTGTACTCTTCACTTACATAGAACGCCTCCCCCCCCCCCCCCATTAATAATAAAGTTAATAATTTTCAACAAACGAGATATATTATGACATGAAGATATATTATGCGTATTTTATATTTATTTATTTATTTCATTTTTGTTTTCATTTTTTTTTTCTTTTTTTTTCATTTTTCATTTTTTTCTTTTTTTGAGGGGGGGAGATTATCGCATTTTGTTATTGTTATATTGGCTATTAGTAAGTAAAATATATTGCATGTTATAAATTTTTTGGTAATTTTTGTCAGATTTTCGCAATTTGATTTTGATATTATATGATTTCTTAATTGCTGGATTTTTACATTTTGTTAAAGATATCCCGGCTAGTGAAAAAAATAATATATTTCATGTATATTGATATATATATATTTTTTTTTTTTTGAGGGGGGGGGGCCAGGTTTTCGCATTTTGTTTTTGATATATTGGTATATTGATATATTTCATGTATATTTATTTTTTTATTATTATTATTATTATTATTTTTTTTTTTTTTTGGAGGGGGGGGACCAGGTTTTCGCATTATCTCATTTTATTTTTGATATATTGGCTCTTGGTAACTCGTGCTTGGTAATGGCACTCTCTCAACCATTATATATTATGATTGTGTAACTGTATTGTGACAAGCGTATACTAATCTCCTTATCAGTGTTCCCCTCATTAGCCAAAGCCACCAATTAACTTGTCAATCGCCAAAATGGGTTTCAGGATAATTATCAACACACACATACCGTCATGCCTTTGGTTAAGAGACTTCCTGCCTGCCTTCCTGCCTGCCTACCTTCCTTCCTCTCTGCCTTCCTGCCTCTCTGCCTTCCTGCCTCACTGCATTCCTCTCTGCCTACCTGCCTACCTACCTGCCTCTGCCTACCTACCTACCTGCCTTCCTGCCTACCTACCTGCCTACCTACCTACCTCTCTGCCTCACTGCCTACCTGCAAGCTTCAGCCATAATAATCACGCCCTCTGTTCAAATTAATTACTATGGGTGGCCCTCTGTATTCAACAATTGTCCGGGTCTAATAATAATTTTGGTTACGCCTTCTCCTTTCACCATTTCTGCAGTATGTGTGTGTGTGTGTGTGTGTGTGTGTGTGTGTGTGTGTGTGTGTGTGTGTGTGTGTGTGTGTGTGTGTGTGTGTGTGTGAGAATGCTTGGGTTTATGTTTCAGGAATGCATACTATTTATCCAGTGTGTGTGTGTGAATATACGTGTCTTCCAAATCTGTGTATACTGTATGTGCGTATGTGTGTTTTGTATGCCTCAGAATGCATAACGTTTCTTCTGTGTGTGTGTGTGTGTGTGTGTGTGTGTGTGTGTGTGTGTGTGTGTGTGTGTGTGTGTGTGTGTGTGGTTTGTACAATATGTCGCAGAATGCATAACATATCACACGTATATATTGTTCAGGTATACTCTCTCTATTTACTATTTCTGGTGTGTATGTGTGTATCCAGGAGTGTATGTATAGATGGTGTATATCAAGATGCATAACACGAGTAAACCTAATACTTATTCCTCCAAACTGTGCCACGAAACTGAGGGCATCTGTGTTTCTTGGCATTATTTGGAGGAATCAGAGACCTTCCAATTCACCAACAAGAGAATCTCCCCATAAAAAAAAAAAAAAAAAAAAAAATAATAATAATAATAATAAAAAAAATAATAGTTTATCCATAGTATTATACGAGTCACCCCCCACCCCCACACACTCCACCCCCCCCCCACCTCGTAGTTCACTCACTCGTTACGACATCCATAAAACTCTAATTGAGCCATAAAGTTGTTACAGAAGGCAGTGAAAAGTTCGTCTCAAGGCAGGCAAAGTTAGGTTAGGTTAGGTTTGGTTAGGTTAGGTTAGGTTTGGTTTGGTTGGGATAGGATGGGTTTGGTTGGGTTAGGTTAGGTTTGGTTAGGTTTGGTTTGGTTTGGTTTGGTTTGGTTTGGTTTGGTTGGGATAGGATGGGTTAGGTTGGGTTAGGTTAGGTTTGGTTAGGTTTGGTTTGGTTTGGTTTGGCTTGGTTTGGTTTGGTTTGGTTTGGCTGAGTTGTGTTTTTGTTGGGATAGGTTGGGATAGAATAGGTTAGGATGGGTTGGTTGGGTTGGATTGATTTGGGTTGGGTTAGGTTAGATTTGGTTAGGTTAGGTTGGGTTAGGTTAGTTTAAGTTAGGCTGGTTGGGATGGGTTGGGTTAGGTTAGGTTAGGTTAGGTTAGGTTGGGTTGGATTGATTTGGGTTGGGTTATGTTGGGTTAAGTTAGGCTAGGTTTGGCTAGGTTTGGCTAGGTTAGGTTGGGTTAGGTTACATTATGTTTGGTTAGGTTAGGTTAGGTTTGGTTGGGTTAGGTTAGGTTAGGTTGGGTTGGGAAAGATTCGGTTGGGTTGAGTTAGGTTAGGTTAGGTTACATTACATTAGGTAAGGTTTGTCTCAAGGTGACTGAGTGAGAACATGATGTGGAATTGAGACATTAAGTAAAAAGAGAGTAATTTATTTTGAAACAGTAATTTTATTGGAGTGCTGGAAATTCCTCTTAGCTATGCCAGGAAACACACCACTTGATCAGTATATGTATGTGTGTCTTGGGAGATATTTTCTTACTTTGTTCAGAGGGCTCCTTAAATTCCATTATGCCCCCCTAAAAAAAAATATATATATATAATAATAATAATAATAATAATAATAATAATAATAATAATAATAATAATAGTTGTAATAATAATAATAATAATAGTTGTAATAATAATAATAATAATAATAATAATAATAGTTGTAATAATAATAATAATAATAGTTGTAATAATAATAGTTGTAATAATAATAATAATAATAATAAAAATAATAGTTGTAATAATAATAATAATAATAAAAATAATAATAGTTGTAATAATAATAATAAAAATGATAATAATAATAATAATAATAATAATAATAATAATAATAATAATAACAACAACAATTGAATAAATAAATAAATAAATGAAAAATAAATACGATACCCTTAAAGTCTGAATGAATCTACCTTTAAAAATATCAATAACTATATTCATCGGTCACTATTAAATGTCATCGAAAATTAAATTGCCTGATTCATTAGCTGACATTCGTTAACTTTTGCACGGAACACAATTTTATTATTATTTTTTTTTATTATTATTTACAAAAAAGTTTTCAATTGACGCCCCACCTTGTAGTTTTAGCCCTGTGTAGTCTAACCTCTGATAATAATGAATGAGTTGTTATTGTTGTTATAGTGTTTAGATATTTTTCACATAATTACGAGTCCAGATAAAAATATGCAAATTAAATATATACACTTTTCCACATTGATGCATTTTTTTTTTTTTTTTTTTTTTTTTTTTTTTGTGGGTGTTGATTTTATCTGAATAAATATTGTTCTATTATTTCCTCAAAAAAGAATAAAAAATATAATTCTTTTAAGAGCTACAGAAACAATTATTGACGGAAGTGGATTGAAGGGAAATAAGAAGTTTTATACGAGTTTGAAAGTAAACCTTATCTGGCCCCTCACTGAGCATAGAGTAAAAGGAGACGTACGATGTATGCTCGCTGAGTGGCCTGTTTCAAGTGTGTGTGTCTTCTTATTATGTTCTCAACTGTACATTATTATTATTATTATTATTATTATTATTATTAATTGTTATTATTATTTTTATTATTATTATTATTATTATTATTATTATTATTATTGTTATTATTATTATTATTATTATTATTATTATTATTATTATTATTATTATTATTATTATTATTATTATTGTTATTATCATCATCCCGAGCGGAGCGAGTGAAGCAAGTGTTATAAATTTTTAGACATTTTTTTTGTCCCGGATTTTGTAAGCTTTTTGTGCCGGTGGTCAACCTCAGTTCTTGTGCCCCAGATTTTGGAAAATGTCCGAACCAAACTCCTCATAGGCCATACCATATATCATCACCAAACTTTCAGGGAAGTTTTTCCTACAGTATTGGGGAAGGTTGTAATCCTATTTAGAACTAGCCTAGTGGTTAAAAGGAAAATATTCCCTAGTGACTTATAATTATCAGTGACGACTTTCAACTTCGCTCGGCCTTCTAAAGTCTTCAGCTTTGGACACTTTATTATTATTATTATTGTTATTATTATTTTTATTTTTATTTTTTTTATTGTTATTGATATTGTTATTGCTATTGTTATTATTATTATTATTATTATTATTATTATTATTATTATTATTATTATTATTACTATTACTATTACTATTACTATTACTATTAATATTACTATTACTATTGTTATTATTATTACTATTATTATTACTTACTATTATTAGTATTAGTATTATTTTTATCATTATTATTATTATTATTATTATTATTATTATTATTATTATTGAGGTGGTAAAGGTGGTCTGAGCCTGCCTGATCCCTGTCCAAAACCCGAGCCTGAGTGTTGGTGATCAATACAGGCTCGTGTGGTGAACATAATGTTACCTTGCTCTCACTCTCTCTCACTCTCTCTCTCT
>JAWQEG010007504.1:0-21114 GCA_033782935.1 Petrolisthes cinctipes
ACATCCCTTCACACACACACACACACCTTTGTTTTTCTGCAGTATTCCCTATTGTATAAATTTTTTCAACGGAGACAAAAAAACAGACACCCTTACTTATATTATGTCAACAAATAATAATAATAATAATAATAATAATAATAATTGGTACCTTGTTGCTTGGATTGGGTTGGAGGAATTATTTGCTCCAGATTTACCAACACTGAACTTATTACACGTATAGAGTCGTAAATATTACTCATAGTCTAATAAGGAATGTTTGTCCTATCGACTTATATAGAGGGAAGCTTTCATGATCACGGTGCATGCAGGTGTGTTGCTTGCTGCCTATGTTCACACACACACACACACACACACGTTATTCTCTATCCCTCTCTCTCTCTCACACACACCCTTTTCTCTCTCTCTCTCTATCACACACGCTCCTTCTCTATCTCTCTCACACACACTTCTCTCTCTCTCTCACACACACTTCTCTCTCTCTCTCTCTCTACCACACGCATTCCCTCTCTCTTTACCACACACGCTCCCTCTCTTTCTCTCTCTCTCACACACACACACTCACTTCTCTCTAACACACACACAATGGTTAGTGTGTGTGTAAGTCCCGGTGCGGCAGGCGTGGCTGTTACCATGGCAACCAGTAATGGCTCATCATCATGGTAGCCCACTGCAACCTCTACTGTAGGCCTTGTGTGAGAGAGAGAGAGAGAGAGAGAGAGAGAGAGAGAGAGAGAGAGAGAGAGAGAGAGAGAGAGAGAGAGAGAGTGTGTGTGTGTGTGTGTGTGTAAGGGAGAGGGTGTGTGTGTGTGGTAGGGAGAGATAGGTAGGTGTGTGTGTGTGTGTGTGTGTGTGTAGAGAGAGAGAGAGAGAGAGAGAGAGAGGAGAGAGAGAGAGAGAGAGAGAGAGAGAGTGTGTGTGTGTGTGTGTGTGTGTGTGTGTGTGTGTGTGTGTGTGTGTGTGTGAGAGTAGGGAGAGATAGGTAGGTGTGTGTGTGTGTGTGTGTAGAGAGAGAAGTGTGTGTGTGTATGGTAGGGAGAGATAAGTGTGTGTGTGTGTGTGTGGTAGAGAAAGAAAAAAAAAGTGTGTGTGTGTGTGTTTGTAGAGAGAGAGAAAAAAAAGTGTGTGTGAGAGAGAGGTGTATATAATCAGTGAGAACAATATAATTATAAATATAGTGAAGAAACACAGCTTTGTAAATAACTAGACAAAAAATACAATAGCTCACTTTTATGTCAGTCAGACGATTCCAAACTTCAATAACAAGACTTCTAGTTACTTATTACTTTTCGTGACTGTACATACATACATACATTCTCGAGACTGAAAATAACAGAGAATGAAAGCCTCAATAAACCACAAATAATAACAGGAGTTGGAGTAATGACTAACCAGTGATACCAACCCAACACATCCATACAGGTGTACCAACACAAACATAAACAATGGCAATGTTTTTTGTCTCTCTCTCTCTCTCTCTCATGATTATATTTCGGCGCTGTTGGTATTAAGTCAAGGGGTTAGGTACCTGTGTGTGGAGCGAGTGTGTACACCATATCCCCAAAGAGAGAGAGAGAGAGAGAGAGAGAGAGAGAGAGAGAGAGAGAGAGAGAGAGAGAAATATTCCCACGCGAGGAGAGAGAGAGAGAGAGAGAGAGAGAGAGAGAGAGAGAGAGAGAGCATTACCAACATTACCACGCAAGGTGGGATAACACACACACATACACACACACAGGGAAAAACTAAACGTAAAATTGATACAGTGTACGTCTGGCAGTGCTGGGTGAAGGGCGCCACTGCAGTCACACGCCAAACATGTTGTACAGTATTATGTGCAGTCACTGACCATAATAATAATTCACTACCCTAGTTATGAACCTGCAACCCACCAACCCAAACACACACAAAACCAACCCACCAACTATATAACCTACCACACAACTAACCAACCCAAACCAACCAATCATCACACAACCACCCAACCACTTACCCACCCAACTAACCACCCACTCACTCACCAAACCAACCAACCCAATCACCCCACCATCAAACCACACACTCACCCCACAAACAAACCTACTAACTAACCAACCAACCACCCCAAACACAACCCACCCACTACCAACGAGGACACAACACATACAACATACAATCAATAATAAATACTACTACTACTACTACAATTATTCATTTCACCGGGTTCTAAATTCTTTTAACTATTAATGGGATAATAATGTATATTTTGGTACATACATTAGGAGTGTTTTGATTCCTCCAAATGCCATGCAGGAAACAGGATCAATGAACAAAAACAATGGTGTGGCCTGTTTGTTGCTTGGAATAGTTTGGAGGAATCAGTTGCTCCATACTGACCAAACCTGTATTGCCCCTGAATAATAATAATAATAATAATAATAATAATAATAATAAGTGGGAGGGTGGGTTACAAACTACTGAGGAGGGGGAACTGTAAATACCTTCCCCCCCCCCCTCTCTCCAACTCTCCCTCCCTCTCCCTTCCTCCCTCCCTCTCGTGTTTATAGATGTGACGCACCTGACCTTTAACCTTTAGAAGTGTCACGTGGGGAGGGGGGTACAAGGGAGGGGGGAGGGAAAGAAGGAAGGAGGGGGGCGCAGAACCCTCCTCCCATCTTCAACTTGACCACCACCACAAAGCAAAACAAACACACAAACAAACAATAATCCTCTATTTACGATAATAATAATAATGATAATAATAATAATCAATAATGTATTGTGTTGTATTTCATTATTCTGTAACTGTGGGGATAAGGCCATCATTTATTTATTTATCTATTTATTTATTTACCGTATTTATTGTGAGTGAACTGGAAGGCTACTGGGTGCTCCAAACTATTGAGGTTAAATTGGTAGCCTACTAGGAAACAAGACCATCCTAGTATGTATGTAGGCTATGTATGTATATATGTATGTATGTATGTATGTATGTATGTATGTAAGGGAGGTGTTTTTGTAGCATATAGTTTAGTTGGAGGTATCATTAGCGCTCTCTCTCTCTCTCTATAATTCACATGATTCTCTCTCTCTCTCTCTCTCTCTCTCTCTCTCTCTCTCTCTCTCTCTCTCTCTCTCAGATGAATACACACATACAACACAGATTAATGCATTCGTCTGGTCAGCAAGAACAGTAATGAAACATGAGAAGCAACACGTGTAACTAAAATGATTTGCACGCAATCTGATAGGCTACACGAAATCTGATAGGCTACACACACACTACTGGATTTGCACGCAATCTGATAAACTACGCACGCAATATGATAGGCTACGCATACTACCTGATCTACACGCAATTTAATACACACTACTTGATTTGTAAGCAATTTAACACACTCACACACTATTTGATTGCACGCAATCTAGTACACACACTACATGATTTACACGCAATTTAATACACACACACACTACATGATTTGCATGCAATTTAACACACACTACTTGATTTGCACGCAATCTGATATACACACACCACTAGACAGCACGCAATTTAATACACACACATTACCTGTTTGCACGCAATCTGATATGCTACACAAACTACATGATTTACAAACAATTTAATACACACACATTACCTGATTTGCACGCAATATGATACACACACACTACTTAACTTCCACGCAATTTGATACACACACGAGTAAAACACACACGCTAATACACACACGAGTAAAACACACACGCTAATATATGCACAAAGTTTGATTAGACTGATTGATTGATATTAGGCGCCGCAACAGCGAGGTCATATAGCGCCCGAGGAGGAAGGTGACTGAGAGGTGGGACAGTAAGCACAAAAGGTAACAGATGAAAAAAATCGGACAGTTTGAGAAGTGAAAGCCACTTTTAATGGCCATTTATTACTACAATTGGTACAAACGCATGCACTAATTTCGACACACACACACACACACAAGCACACTAGTTTTAATACACACACACACACACATGCACACTCATTTGAAATAGAAAACCCCTACACACACAAGCACACTCATTTTAATATACACATATACACACTCAATTTGAACACACACACACAGACAGACAAGGACACTCGTTTACATACATATACATACATACATGAACACTCATTTTAATACATACATATATACATGCACACGCAATCTGAACACACATATACACACACACACACATTCAACTTTGATACACACACACGCCGGCGACACCAACCTAAAAAATATGTAAACATGCGCGCGCACTCCTAAACGCAAATAAGACCCACAAAATTAATCTGATTTATTTATTATATACGACATAACATTACACATACTTTAATGGGAGAGTAAGTGTTGGTGGTAATATCTGGAGCAACTGATTCCTCCAAACTATTCCAAGCAACAACAACAACAACAGGCCACCATTTTTTTTTTTTTTTTTTATCTGGTCCTGCTTCCTGGCATATTTTGGTTGGAGGAATCATGGTGCTCCAGTGTACATTCATAGTATTACATGTACTACTTTATGTAAACATGTGGCTTCCTGACCCGCCAACACACACACACACACACACACACACACACAAAGCTAAGGGTAGGGGATTTGATGGTACACACACACACACACACACACACACACACGGAGCTAAGGGTAGGGGGTTTGATTATACACACACACACACACAGCTAAGGGTAGGGTTTGATGGTACACACACACACAGCTAAGGGTAGGGTTTGATGGTGTATATATATATACACACACACAGCTAAGGTATAGGGGGTTTGATCATACACACACACACACACAGTATCGGAATGTGCAGAGGGGTGAAAATGAGTAGGTACCACGCAAGGGCTGGAAAGTAGGACACACACACACACACACACACACACACACACACACACACACACCTTTCCTCATCACCTTCCACCTCTCCATACACACACACACACACAACTTCGTCCCACCGTCCTAACACACACACACACACACACACACCTTTCCTCATCACCTTCCACCTCTCTCCACACACACACACACACACATAAAACTTCGTCCCACCGTCCTAACACACCAACACACACACACACACACACACCAACACACACACACACCTACCTACCTTTCACCTGTATACAGTTCAATCCGTATACAATTCCTAGTACATCTTAAAGCATTCATACAAGTCAATAAAGATAGTACGGTTCAGTCATGTTCAAAATAACATATATATTAGTTAAAGAAAATGACCAGGTGATGTTACAAAGTGTATATTACTGTTATTGTTGATTAAGGTGGTATATAATTCTTTTTTGTTACATTGGAGTGCCTTGATTCCTCCAAAGTATGCCAGCCAGCCAGGAAACAGGACCAGAAGAGCAAAAAAAAAAAAAAAAATGGTGTTTTGTTTGTTGCTTGGAATAGTTTGGAGGCTTCAGCTGTTGCTCCAGAATTACCAACACAAAAAAACTTCCCCCTTAATTAAGTTGATGGTGCCTATGTGTTTGTGTTTTGATTATAATAGTGTCTTCATTGTACTAACTTCTCTTATCCACTCTCCTTATCTAACTTCTCTTAAGGGGGTGCGGGAGTAGGGGACAGGCTTGGGGGGGGGGACAGGGGGGTGCAGGAAAAGGGGGACAGGCTTGGGGGGAGTGGGGGACTGGGGGGGTGCAGGAAAAGGGGGTCCGACAGGCTTGGGGTGGGTAGAAAGCCTGTCCGTTATTCCCGCAACCCCTTAACCCCCCCCCCAAGCCTGTCCCCATACTCCCGCACCCCGCACCCCCCCCCCCAAGCCTTTCCCCCTATTTCCGCACCCCCTTAATCACTCTCTTATTTACCTTCTCTTAATCACTCTCTTATCAAACTTCTCTTAATTACTCTTATCTAACTCCTCTTATCCACTCTCTTATCTAACTACTCTTAATCATTCTCTTAATCACTCTATTCTCTAACTTCTCTTATCCACTTCTCTTTGCCTCTTTCCTCCCCCTTTTCTCCCCCCCCCACCCCCAGGCTTTTTCACCTTCTTACCACCTACTCCACCGGTTACTCCACCCCCCACTTCCTCATCCACCTACTTTATCCCCTACTCCACCCCCTACTCTTGTTCTTCCTCCTCTATCTCCACCTCTACACCATCCTCATCCCTCCCTCCCCACCTCCACCCCTCCCTCAATCCCTCCCTTCCCAACTCCACCCCTCCCTCAATCCCTCCCTCTCCACTTCCACCCCTCCCTCAATCTCTCTCTCTCCACCTCCACCCCACTTCAATCCCTCCCTCTCCACCTCCACCCTACCTCAATCCCTCTCCACCTCCACCCCTCCCTCAATCCCTCCCTCTCCACCTCCATCCCTACCTCAATCCCCCCCTCTCCACCCTACCTCAATCCCTCCCTCTCCACCTTCACCCCTCCCTCAATCCCTGCCTCTCCACCTCCACCCCACTTCAATCCCTCCTTCCCCAACTCCACCCCTCTCTCAATCCCTCCCTCCCCTCCCTCTCTAACTGCATACAAAACCCACTCCCCCCCACCCACCCAATCCTCCCTTACACCACCCTCATCCCCTCCTAATCCCCCCACTGCAGTGCTGTAGAGGGGGAGGGGGAGGGGGAGGGGTGGGGGCTGACTGGTTGTATAGTGTGTCGACAAGGGTGGAAAGCCTATATCACATGCAGGTCAAAACAATCCTTATGTGCTCATGTGTACCTGGTAACCTTGTCATCACCAGGGAGGGGGAAGGGGGGAATGGGAGGGGTTGGGGAGGGTTGGAGAATAGGGGGTAGAGGGAGGGGTTGGGGAGGGTTGGAGAATAAGGGGTAGAGGAATGGGGGAGTGGGAGGGGTTGGGGTAGAGGGAGGGGGGTTTGGAATAAGGGAGATAGGGATGGTTGGGATTGGAAAGGGAGAGGGGGCTAGGTGATTGGGGAGTGGGAGGGGAGAGAGAGCTAGGTGATAGGGGGATAATAATAATAATAGTAATAATAATAATAACAATATGTATCCAAATCTGCTTGGAATAACCTGCTGATGCCCTGATGATGGAATATTTAAGGACCCTGCATGTGTTCGTGTATGATAAATGGAGGCTCTTGATTCCTCTGACCATGCCACGAAACAAGCTCCTTCTATTATAGGTGTGTGTGTGTGTGTGTGTGTGTGTGTGTCGTGACAATATTTGAAGGACTCATTTATCTCCAATTTTCTGACTACATCACAGGGTCCCTTAAATAAACGATCTCCCTCCAGCAAGTTCTTCCCATTTTCTCTCTCTCTCTCTCTCTCTCTCTCTCTCTCTCTCTCTCTCTCTCTCCACCATGCGTGCTTCGTAACTCATGTGCACACAACCGCATAGCCTACATAGCTGTGACCCCCTCAGGACCCCACATGTACAGTATATACACACCTATAGGTCAATAATAATAATAATAATAATTCACGATGCATATACAGTCTATCTATGTGTAGAGAAGCAGTGAATATATTAGTGTGGTGAAGCTTGTGTTTTGTATAGTGAGTTGAGGTGTTTGTGTGTGTGTGTGTGTGTGTGTGTGTGTGTGTGTGTGTGTGTGTAGTGGTATGTATGTGTGTGTGTGTAGTGGTATGTATGTGTGTGTGTAGTGGTATGTAGTGGTGTGTGTAGTGGTGTGGGTGCGGTGGTATGAGGGTGAGGGTATTGTAGTAGTAGTAGTGTGTGTGTGTGTGTGTGTGTGTGTTTGTGTGTAGTGGTGTGGGTGTGGTGGTATGAGGGTGAGGGTATTGTAGTAATATGTGTGTGTGTGTGTGTGTGTGTGTGTGTGTGTTATATTGAGTGAACAGAGAGAAACAGTGGCAGTGTGTGGGTTGATGGGTGGGATACGTGGGTGGGTGGGTAGGTATGTATGGGGCTATGTATAGGTGGGTAGTGGGTGGACTACAGTATGTGGATGTACAGTAGGTGGAGGGGAAAATAGGTGAAGCTGTGGAGGAAGGGAGGGTGAGAGGAAGGGAGGGAAGGAGGGAGAGAAGTGGAGGGAGAGAGGAAGGGAGGGAAGGAGGGAGAGAAGTGGAGGGAAGGAAGGAGGGAGGGAAGGAGGGGGAGTAGTGAAGGGAGGGAGGGAGGAAGGAGAGAAGTGGAGGGAGGGAAGGAAGGAAGGGAGAGAAGTGGAGGGAAGGAGGGGGAAAAGTGGATGAAGGGAAGGGAGGGAGGATGGGAAGAAGGGAAGGGAGGGAGGAGGGGGGGGGGAGAGAAGTGGATGACGGGAGGGGTGGAAGAGAGAGCGGGAGGGAGGGGTGGAAGAGAGGGAGGGAGGGAGAGAGGGAGGGAGGTGTAGCAAGCAACGTAAAGCAGAGGGTCACTGTCTCCCCCCCCCTCTCCCTCCCTCTCTCTCTAACTCCTTCCCTCCCACACTGTGCTCTCTTCACCTCTTGCATTTCTCTCTTCCTGTCTCTCACTCTGCATCCACCTCTCTCTCTCTCTCTCTTCAACACTTACGTTTATCTCTCTCTCTCTCTCTCTTCAACACTTACGTTTATCTCTCTCTCTCTCTCTCTCTCTCTCTCTCTCTCTCTCTCTCTAACACTTACGTTTATCTCTCTCTCTCTCTCTCTCTTTTAACACATACTTTCATTCAGTCTCTTTCAATTGCTATCTTTTATCTACCTATTCTCTATTTTATCACTGTATGTATGTGTGTATATATGAATGTATATATGTATGTATGTATGTTCTCTGGTATAATTTTCCTCTTCTACAGGTACATACATATTTACCAATTACTTTTACACACACACACACACACACACACACACACATAATTCAATCATATTTACTTTACTACCGATAATATCACATACACATACAAACATATAACTAAATAATAACACATGCATCTCTCTCTCTCTCTCTCTCTCTCTCTCTCTCTCTCTCTCTCTCTCTCTCTCATTTCCTTCCTTCCTTCCCTCCCTTCTCTTTCTCTTCATTCCCTCCTTCCCCCTCTCTCTCTTTTCCTTCCTTCCTCCCTCCTTTCGATCTCTTCCTTCCCTCCCTCCCTCCTCTCTCTCTTCCTTCCCCTCTCCTCTCTCTGTCTTCCTTCCCTCCCTCCCTCCTTCCTCTCTCTTTCCTCCATTTTCCTATTTCTCTTACCCTCCTCTCAATCCCTCTGGCGGCCATTTTGGACAATCACAATCTTGATCACAGCCTCTGAAACCTCTCCCTCCCTTCCTTTCCTCCCTCCTCCTACTCTTCCTCCTCTTATAATTCTCTCCTGTTCCCTTTCTCTCTTTCTTCATTCCCTCCTTCCTCCTCTTGTAATTCTCTCCTTTTTCCTCCCTCCCTTTCTTCTTTCCTCCTACTCTTCCTCCTCTTGTTATTCTTCCCTTTTTCCTCCTCTTGTAATTCTCTCATTTTTCCTCCATTTCCTCATTCCTTCCTTCCTCCTCTTCTGATTCTCTCCTGTTCTCTCCCTCCCTCTCTTCTTTCTTCCTCCTCTTCTGATTCTCCTGTTCCTTTTCTTCCTTCCTCCTTTGTTATTTTCTTCTTTTTCCTCCCTCCCTTTCTTTCCTCCTCCTCTTCTCCTTCTTCTGGTTCTCCTGTTCCCTTTCTTCATCCTCCTTCCTTCTCTTGTATTTCCTTTCTTCCTTCACTCCTTTCCTCCTCCTTCCTTCTCTCCTGTTCCCTCCCTTCCTTTCCTCTTCCTTCCCTCCTCCTTCCTCTTCTTCTGGTTCTCCTGTTCCCTTTCATCCTTCCTCCTCCTTCCTTCTCTCCTCCTCCTCCTTTCTCCTTCCCATCAGTAGCCTTCTCCATATTAACTGATCCCCCCCCCCACACACACACCCCAATCTCCCGTGCATCACCTCTCCCTCCCCTCCCCCCCTCCAGCCAACACACTCACCACACCCTTCATATCACACTACTACCCCATCCCACCCAACCAACAACACAACACTCCCCAATCAACTAATATCTGTCATTCCCCACCTTCCCCACCCAACCAACAACACTCCCCAATCAATTACATCTATCATTCCCCACACCAAACAACACTCCCCAATCAACTGTATCTACCATTCCCCAACAACATTCCCCAATTAACTAACAGCATCTATCTTCTTCCCCAACAATCCCCAACCTATGTAGACTACCCCCCCCAACCCAACCCCACCACCCACTCATCAACCCTATAGTGGTGTGGACAGTACATAATACACCTCACCAACCCAACCCCACACCCTCAACACCCCCCCCCCCACCAGCCAACCAACCCCCTACCCCACCCTAACAACAGTACAGTACCCAATACCCTTCTCCTCCCCCCCCCCGACTCTCTCTCTCTCTCTCTCTCTCTCTCTCTCTCTCTCTCTCTCTCTCTCTCTCTCTCTCTCAGAATATTATCGAAGTCTTCCTAATCCCGATTCTGTTTTCTCAATATAATGACGTTTCTTCCTGTACTGTACTGTCCATTTTAGTGTTTCTTATCCATCCACACTGGTATAGTCTATCTCCTTTCTTATCTAATCATAGTACTGTACTTGCGCTCTCTCTCTCTCTTTCTGTCTCTCTCTCTCATTCTCACCCTTCCCCCCCTTCCCGTCTCTCTCTCTCTCTCTTGCCGTCATCTCTACAGCCGCTCTCTTTCATACATCTCTCTCCTTGACTTCTTTCGCAACCATAACAACAACCACTACCACCAATACCAACCCTGCCTCCTCACCCTCTACCACCACCACCACCACCACTCCCTCTACCATCAACCCTACCTCACCACCACCACCACTACCACCACCAACCTGCCTCACCTCCACCACCACCACACTCTCTACCACCACCACTACCACCATTACCAACCCTGCCTTACCCTCCACCACCACCACTACCATCAAATCTGCCTCACCACCACCACCACCACCCCCACACCATCATCACCACACCCTCCCTCCACAAGTCAACAACTCACAACTCACTTCATTCCCGTCATTCATTCATATCTAATTTACCACTTACCTCACTTTATCTCTCCATTCATACTCCTCCTCACTTCACTTTCCCTAAACATTCATTTCTCTTTTCTTACTCATTACTTCTCTTCCCCTCACAACAACAACAAAGCAGACAGTGTGTATTTGGTGTGTAAGGTACTATAACTCGAGTACTGTACTTAATATTGTACCCTAATATGTACTATACTGTACCATCACTACCCTTCAACTACCATATCACTTCTCTACTCAACTCTACCCTTTTTGGACTCCTTTTCTAGATAACCTCACATAAAATATATATGTATATAAAAAAAATAAAAAAAAAATAAAAAAAAAAATATAAAAATAAATATCAATACAAAAAACTGGTCTTAATTCCCTGATACTGTATTTATTTGTTTACACTTTACTTCCTCTCTCTCTCTCTCTTTCTCTCTCTCTCTCTGTATGTGTGTGTGTGGTTTTCTACTTTACTTTCATTCCTCTGAGTGTATGTGTGTGTGTATTTGTTTTTTTACTTTACTTCCTCTCTCTCTCTCTGTGTATGTGTGTGTGTAGTTTTCTACATTACTTCCATTCCCCTCTCTCTCTCTCTCTCTCTCTCTCTCTCTCTCTCTCTCTCTCTCTGTATACATGGTAAGCCTATACAGTACTTACTCCACCCTTGTTACCTGCGTCCTTCCCAACCTACCCTTTCCCTCCTTTCTTTCTCCCTCTCCTCCATTCTTCCTCCCTTTCCTTCATTCTTCCCCCCTTTCCTTCATTCTTCCTCCTTTTCTCTTCCATTCTTCCTCCCCTTTTCCTCCATTCTTCCTACCTTTTCCCTCCAATTCTTTCTCCCTTTTTCCTCCTTTTCTCTTCCATTCTACCTCCCCTTTTCCTCCATTCTACCTCCATTCTTCCTCTCTTTTCCCTCCAATTCTTTCTCCCTTCCTCCTCCATTCTTCCTCCCTTCCGACAACCATACCCTACTCTCTGTGTGTCTGTCTGCCTGTCTATCTGTCTTGTCTATCTCTCTATCCCCTGTGATCGTGTATGAGAACTGGAGACTTCTGATTCCTCCTAACTATGCCACGAAACAAGCTCCTTCCATATAGATAGTGTTTGTTTCGTGGCAATATTTGAAGGACTCATTTACCTTCAATTTTCTGACTACATCACAGGGTTCCTTAATACTGTATAGGCCTACTCTATATCTATATCTGTAAATTCTCCTCAAAGTATAGTTTAGGCCTAAGCTATATGAGTAAGCTATAGGTTTCGTAAGGGTTTTGTCGTGTCTGCCTGCCTCTCTCTCTCTCTCTCTGTGTGTGTGTTTGGTTTACTACTTTACTTCCCTCCCTCTATCTCTCTCTCTGTGTTACTTTACTTCTCTCTCTCTCTCTGTTTGGTTTACTACTTAACTCACTCTCTCACTCTCTCTCTCTCTCTCTCTGTGTGTGTGTGTGTGTGTTTGGTTTACTACTTTACTTCCCTCCCTCTGTGTGTGTGTGTGTGTGTTACTTTACTTCTCTCTCTCACTGTTTGGTTTACTACTTAACTCTCTCTCTCTCTCTCTCTCTCTCGGGTCCTTACCACCGTTTGTTCCTTCGTCCGTGTCCTCTCCCCCTCCCCCTCTCTTCCAAGCCGGTTCATTCCTTCCCCACACCCCTCCTCCTCTCACCCTCTCTCCCTCCTCTCTCCACCAGCTGGGACTCTTTCTCCGCAACTTTATTCTCTCTTCTCCCTCTCACTTTCATTTCCTCCCGTTACTCGCCTCTTCTACTCGTCGTGGTGATATTTTTTATTTATAATATCTACTAGGCTATACCTGCATTTATTTCACGTTTTTATCATTAATTAATTATGTAACAAACCTAAAGAAGATAGAACACACACACACATTCATTCATTCTCTCTCTCTCTCTCTCTCATAATTTAGTTTCGTTCTCAAATTTCACGTTCATTGTTACCATACACAAACAAAAACAATGTCAAAATCTAGCACAAATATATATATGATTAGGCACCATTTTTTCCCCTACTCTCTTGTCTTGTTGGTTATTCTGTATTATTTTCCTTTGTTCCATTTCTTTTTTCGTCTACTTCTGTTCCATTTCAACCACTCCTTGTTTCACACTTCCTTCTCGTTTTAATTAATCTAGTTTCATTCCGTTCTATACTTTTATTTAATCCACATACATACTACGATCTTGTCACCACTCAAATTTATTATTATTATTATTATTATTATTATTATTATTATTATTATTATTATTAAGAGTTTGCGTGCTAGGCTAATCTCACACCTCAATAATTATATCTATGTTGGTTTTGGTTACAGATGCTCGAACTGACATGATACGTAACTAGAGCCATGTAATTAATGACGAATAAGAGGATATTTCAGGTCGCAAAAAATCACTTAGCATAAATATCAGTGAAATAGAGGATAAAATAATACGGTACCACTAACCGACTTGTTTTATTTCCTTTAATTAAACACCGTGCCGTCTATAATGTAAGGCTTATTAGTAGGTGTGTGAAAATATGCAAAAAAATTTTGTACTGTAGGAGGGATGTGGGTGAAGATTACTAGTGGTGACATCTAGGTATCATCTATTGTATTATAAGGGAAAGCCACGGGAGGGAGACAAGGCGTGAGTGTGTGACTTTGAGGACGTGAGAATTAAAGGGACAAAACCATGAGGAAAGGTGACGAAGCTAAGAGGAAGACGAGGCATTTGGCTTACATTCGAACACGCCCTGTGGAGAGAGAGAGAGAGGTAGGAAGGAGGGTGGGAACGAGGAGGGACAGCTGGGTGGGAGTGAGAAATTGGGCGTAGAGAGAGAAAGAGAGAGAGAAGGGGGAGGGGAAACGTAAGGAAAGCAAGAGAGGAAGAAAGATCAGTGAGAAAATGGATGGAAAACAGGAATTCAAATGAGGGAAGGGAAACAGAGAACAGTGAAAGGAATGGAGAATAGGGTGAGGGAGAAAGAGATCAACGAGAGCAAAGGAGGGAGGGAAATAAGAGGAAAATGGAGGTTACTGAGTGGTGGTTGTGAAGGTGAGAAGTGATGATAGGGAAATGGAAGAATGTAGTGGGGAAGAAATAAAGAAATGCGGAGAGAGAGAGAGAGAGAGAGGCAGACAACGGGGAAGGAAGAGAGATATAGGGAGAGGGAGGAGTGGAGGGGGAAGAGAGGTAGAGAGGGAGGAGTGAGAGAGAGGCAACGGGGAAGGAAGAGAGATGGGGAGAGGGAGGAGTGGAGGGGGAAGCGAGGAGGAGAGGGAGGAGTGGAGGGGGAAGAGAGGGGGAGAGGGAGGGGAGACAGAGACCTTGGGCGAGGTGGTGTTGGTGTGTGTGTGTGTGTGTATATATATGTGTCATCCTGCTAACTTACTACTCGGCTATTCTCGCAACAACGCAAAATGCCTAGCCTCTATTTTTCAACATGTCATATCAACCCAACTAAGTCATTAAACGCTAAAAACATCCCCCGAAATGGTAAAGGGGAGGGAGGGATTGGGAGGGAGTCAAAACATAGGGAGCAACAACGGTGAATGAGGAGCTCTTCGAATACAACAGGCCTGCCAACCCAACCTCACTCTCAATATAACACCATCGTCAATAAAGCCTTATATTCTACATTTTAGCACACTCCGGTCACACAGCCTCGCCTTGCTACAGTTTCCCGACAATTTCCGACAACTGGGTCCAAAATCCGAAGATAAATAACACCGGAATAAGAAAACAAATGACTAACAAAAAATTGGTTCCCGTCCCTACACTCGTCCGGAATCGTGGCCGCCGCCCCAGACAACACACTCACCCTCTCTCTCTGTTTTGACCCTTACCTGACATGGTAGAAGGTGTTGCGCGGAATTTTCGCTACAGAAGGCTTGATTTTACACATCACAGCGTAGATGGGGTGTTAAAACTGGCGCAGGAAGTCAAATAATGGGTAAAATCTTGCCAGTTATGAGTATGGGGAGAGGGACTCGGCGACAGACCTACTGGCCACCACCACCGCCATCGGGCAGAGAGGGTGGGTTGTATTTTCACTCGGTTTTCTAGCTTGTACCGCACTTTTGAGCACACCGCGGGTATGGAGATCACAATACGGTTCACCTGCTACTACTTCCAGCTGTAAATATCACCGGCAAGAGTAGGAGGGCCGAACACAAGGGACGTAAAACTGTGGGGTTGTGGTGGTCTCCCCGGCGGCCGGAGCATAGAGCAACGAGGCTTACACAGATTCCGACGTGCTACTCTTTAACACGGGGTCGGCTAGTCAGCGACGCTCACCACGCTCCCACACGCACACACGCACTCGCACACACGCAAATTGTCCTCCTCCTGGCAAGTCCACCTCAGCAGATCTCTCCTCTTCAACAGCAGACACCAATATGATTCACACCTCTACTAAGCACATAGGAATATAATTTATAAACAAGACATACACACTGTTTTGTTACCACCATCAATAATAAACATCACCCCGTTAAAAAGTTACACATACAACCGAGATTGGCCACACACACAAGCGGGATGAAGTGACCAATATGTGCTTTTTCCTGCTGCTGGTGCTGTTGGGTGGAGAGCGGCGGATGTCACAGGAGCCGCCATGACTCCCCCTGCTGCCTGCTGCCTGCTGCTGCTGCTGCCTACGACGTCAGCGCCACCTCACCTCGGCACCTCCCGCGGCGGACCTCACAACCTGCCTGACGTCCACCCACCTCACCTTACCTTAGTCACCTCATACATACACACACACACCTTATTCGCACACACAGACATACCTAAGTCACCTCATACACACACAGACATACCTGAGTCACCTTATACACACACACACACACAGACATACCTTAGTCACCTCATACACACACACACACTTTATACGCACACACAGACATACCTTAGTCACCTTATACACACACACACACACACATTATCAGATACAAACATACACACACACATACCTTAGTCGCCCCACACACACACAAACCTTATACACACATACCTTATTAGTCACCACACACACACACCCACCCACACACCTTATCCACACACACATACACACACACACATACCTTATCAGACACAACCATACATTTTATTCTTTGATTACATTTCTTGCACACACTTGACTTAATGATGCATGACGATCCACACATCCTTATTAATGTCAACACACACCCATGATACTTTTTATACTTTTTATTGATAATAGGATTAATCTCGTCAGAATTAGACTTCAAAAAGAGATTCTACATAGTAATCGCCGTACCAAGCAAGACCTTTACTATACACCCTTCCTACTTGAACATGCCCTTTACATATCATTAATTAAACATATTATTTTAAAGGGGAGCTACCATCTTTACGTATTACCAATATTTTGGTTGTTGTTACCCCTCTTTGTGTGTCACATGTAACACCAGCCTATTTACAGAAATTAACTTAGACTGATGTATATGAAAAGAAGCCACTGTTACTTTATTGCACAAATATAATAAAATACACAATGCTTTCTAAATCCAACCACCACCTCAACCCCATCTTCGGTCTACCCTCGTCCTTCCCTATCCCTCTTTCCTTCCTTTATATTCATACAGTCTTTCTCGATAACCTTGACTTGACACCAATAAGGAACACGCACTCACTCACTCACTCACTCACTCTTATCCAGTCAGACCCAGCCAGCACAAGACCAACTCACTCACTCACTCACTCTTATCCAGCCAAACCCAGCCAGCCATAAGACCAACAACCTTGACTACCTAGCACTGTACAGCCGGCGTCAAAAGTCGTGTACCGTAGCTTCACTTTGCTTTTCTATTTGGAATGCATAAAGGCTATTCATTGAAGAAACAAAATATTATTCATCAATGCAGAATTACAATATCCAGGGGTAAATTAATAAACGTCTCTAGTTTTTCAGTTTACGAGCCTGCGAACCTTATAATTCCATAGATACTGTACTGTTGGTCTCAAAAGTTTACTATCACTGACATCTAGGGCCGTTGTCACACTATGCGGCTCCGCCGCTGCGGCCTCGCCGTCGCGCCGGAGCCTCAAATCCTGTACCGTGTCACATTGTGCGGCACGCCGCACAGTGGTATTAATTAAGCACAATTTGTATTAATATAAGTACATGACAAATTACTATATATAAGAGTAAGTTAAAATAAAGATAAGCGTCGCGATGATGTGAGGCTCTAATTAAAGTAAAACCACAATAATAACAATAACATAACAAATAACAATAACAACTATCAATCAAAGTTATATCAGTGATGTGGTAAGGGGTGTCAGAAAGGACTTACCATGGGTGAGTGTGACTCGATCAGGCTATTCGAAGCAAGCCTGGATACATATTTTGGAATGCGAGTGTAGGCTACATACCTATAAATACAATAGTAGGCTATAGGATGAGGGGGCATTATTCACTTTCTTACTTCGCTTGTCAATGGTAAACTGTTTATGTCAAAATATTTTACTTGTCCTCTCTTATGTGTTTGTTTTGTTACGTATTTTAAATCAAGTTTGTTTATTATATTTGTTTGATTGTACCACGTATTAAATTATGTATATTTGTTTGTTTGTTTTCTTGTTTGATTGGATCATGTATTTAAAATCAAATGTGTTTATTATTTTTGTGTGATTGTACCACGTATTAATTTATTTGTGTGTTAATTTGTTTGTTTGCTCTATGCATTAAATCATGTATATGTTTATTTGTTTTCACCGCGTAATAATTAAATCATGCCTGTGTTTGTTTGTTTGCACCACCCATTAATTAAATCATGTATGTGTTTATATTTGTTTGTTTGTTTGCACCAAGTAATAATTAATTCGTGTATGTGTCTATGTTTGCTTGTTTGTACACGTATATATCAAATCATATATAATTTTTGTTTGCGTCTTAAATCACACCTAACCTAACGAAACCTAACCTAACCAAACTTAATCTCTAATCACTAGTTATTACAATTGATAATGAAGGCCTTAATCAAATAATGTTAAAATGGGAGGAGGATCTTCAATTTTCACAGCATTGAAAGTTTAAGCACAGATGCCATAGACTTATAAGGGGTTAATACAATAAAATACACTTTGGGCACAGTACAACCACAATCAAATAACAGCCAACACTTAAACAAAACAGAGTAAAATAATAATAAAAAAAAATAAAAAAAATGAACTCGGAACTAATTTGTGTCGCGGAAGGAAGGAAGGAAGGAAGGAAGCAGACACACACACACACACACAGAGTTGAATTTACCTCAGTAGTCTGTGTGTGTGTGTAACGCCTATCGACTTTGTAATGGTTATAATATGTAAGTATAGAGTGTATGTAAGTGGAGAAGTGTACAGTATGTGTGTGTGTGGAATGTGTGTATGTGTGTGGAGAAGTGTACGTACGTATATGTTTGTGGAAAAGTGTACAGTACTTTGTGTGTTTATGTGGAGAAGTGTAGTACATGTGTGTGTGTGGGTTGAGTAGTAGCCTAATGACTAATCGTTGTAAAGAGGCCTTATTTATTTCCTATTAATAAGTTTTATCACAATTGCAATATTTCTGTGATGTTCTATAACGTAAATGGAATAATATTTTCAATGCAGAAGGATAATGCCAGGTCTGTATAAGAAGAAAATGGAGGAAATGTAGGAAAATGTTGATGCTTGTGTTCGGTTGAGTTTACCTAGCAACGGTCCTAAAGATTTTAATCATATTTCGTCGTATATTTTTTTATAAGGGCCTGGCATTATCCTTCTGCATTTAACATATGATTCAATGTATATTATAGAACGTCACAAAAATAAATATAGTGTTATGTTATATGTATGTACACTCGTGATACATAATTTCTGACCAGAGTGTGAGGAGTAGAAAGCTTCGAATCGCCTGGTATTGTTCATTTCCCTACCCAGTACACCTATATAGAGGCTGAGTTCGAATGCAGGGTATGTGTGTGTGTGTGTGTGTGTGTGTGTGTGGTGCCTGCCGTTCGTCTCTGGTCAGGAATTACACTCGCAATCCAAATTATGTATCCAGTCTTGCTTCGAATAGTCTGATCGAGTATTAAACGAGCTCAAGCAAATATAAAACAGGATAATCGTTGTAATTGGTTCATTATTTATAGTATGTCAAACGATTCGAAACTTCAACAAGACCTGGATACAAATTTTGGATTGCGAGTGTACATTATAAAACCACATAAATATAGCTTTTTTTATATATATTGTTTATTATGGCGCTAACTCTTGACTCTGATGGTAAAGTCTGGTATGAACCGAGCACATATTCGAACAGGTGAAGTGCTATGTGTATGGATAAACCTCACACTTCACCTGTTCGAATGTCTGCTCGGCTCATAACAGGCTAAGAAAAAAGGAAAAAAAAAAAAAATAATAATAATAATAATAATGGTGGCCGGCTCCCTACCCCTTGTCAGCCCTTTTCTTATTTTTATATTTTTATTTTATTGTGTAATTGCTGATGAGGTGATCATTATAATAAACCCAAATGTGGATTATTAACACAGGTCTTGTCAACAGTGTATTTTTTTTTATTTATTATGTATTTACAGGCAGGTTTAGCACCAACAACAACAACAAAAACCATCACCACCACGCCAGAATCACCACCACCACAACAACAACAAAAACAACAACAACAACAACAATAACAACAACCACCACCACCACCACTACAATAACCATCACCACCACAACAACAATCATCACCACAACAACAATCATCACCACCACCACCATCACCACCACAACAACCATCACCATCACCACCACCACCGTCACCATATCATCACTGTAGTAGACGTGAGTGTTAATTTACGTGTAGTACGATTTTCACACACATGGAAAATGCTTGAATAATCTATTATATGTATACACTCGCTATTTTTAAGGTGGTCTAATCGAAAATAGGCATTAACATGACATAGGGAGGGAGAAGCTGATTGAGAGGTGGGACAGCAAGCACGAAGGAAATAGGAGGAAAGGAGGGACAGTTAGATAGAGAATTGGGAGTGCAAGCATGAAGGAAATAGAAGGAAAGGGGGGACAGTTAGATAGAGAAGTGGGACAGCAAGCATGAAGGAAGTAGAAGGAAAGGAGGGACAGTTAGTTAGAGAGGTGCATGAGACAGCAAGTATGAAGGAAATAGAAGGAAAAGAGGGACAGGTAGAGAAGACATGGGACAGCAAGCAAGAAGGAAATAGAAGGGAAGAGGGACAGTTAGTGAGAGATATGCATTGGACAGCAAGCACGAAGGAAACAGAAGGACAGAAATGAGGGATTAGAGGAGACAGAAAAAAACAAAACATGAATAATAATTAACTTTAGGCCTGACGTGACTATGAAATCTAACATAGTCTAGGGAATCATCAACCCAGATTTCAAGTAGAAGGCCTATAGTTATAATCGTACAGTCTCAAGCCCAAATAAGTGTTCAGCTCTGCTTTGAATAGCCTAGTGGTGGTGGTGGTGGAGTATTAAGGACCCTGTGATCGTGTATAAGAATAGGAGGCTTCTGATTCCTCCTGACTATGCCATGAAACAAGCTCCTTCCATATAGGTGGTGTTTCGTGGGAATATTTGAAGGACTCATTTACCTTCAATTTATTTTCTGACTACATCACAGGGTCCTTAAGGGGAGATTTTCTTGTTGATAAATTGGAGGGCTACTGATTCCTCCAAACTATGCCAGGAAAAAAACAGGATATGAGTTGAAACAGGATATGAGTTGTATAATTGGTTCACAGGTATGTCAAAAGATTCCCAACTTCAACAACAACAACAAGAACCCCAACAACAACAACACCTAAATACTTATTGTGGATGGCGAGTGTACAGTTGTAAACATAAGAAACAGAGACATACTTGAAACGGGGCCCCTCAGTGAGCATAGGGTAGGATGAGACGTTGTGTGTGTGTGTGTGTGTGTGTGTGTGTGTGTGTAGAGGCGACGCGTCCTATTCTATGCTTGATAATAGAGCCCCGTTTGGAAATGTGTGTGTTTTATATGTCCACAACTGTACATACATACATACATACATACATACATATACAGCAGTAGTGATGCCAGTATAAACATTGGTCAAAGCTTCACAGTTTAATAACATTAGTAGCACCGGA
>JAWQEG010007505.1:5000-10000 GCA_033782935.1 Petrolisthes cinctipes
GAGGAAATGATGTTTAGATGGCAATGAAACAAGTGAGAGAGAATAAAGTTTTGAGGAAATTATAATGTTTTTAGAGCCACGAGGAAATGTCATTATTTAGATTATTGCGAGGAAATAAAGTTTAGAAAGTTATGAGGATGATTAGGGATGTTGTTTGTACAGTCACGAGTCAAAATAAGTATCCACAATCTTGATGAAGTTTCAAATCACATGACATAGGCCACCCATTAAACCAACGACAACGCTTGTTTTGTGTCTGTACTGTACAGCCACAATCAAATATCCACTGACACTTTCCTTCCATTGTGCAAATAAATCAGTATCATATCATAATATAATCATACAACACCTTACGTCAACTCAACCCCTCAATTATTATTATGAGGTGCTGTAAAATCATGCACGTGTTGTTCATTATTACCAAGATATTTACTACGATGGAAGGAAAGTGTCGGTGGATATTTGATTGTGTCTGTACACTCACGGACTAAAGTATTGACTCCTCACAGTGAACCATGAAACCGTGACGTGAGAAACTGCTGAAGCACTTAGTAATGTGGCCCCTGTATGGTGTGAACTGTAGGAAGTGCTTCATTTCTATACGTCACGGGTTCATAATTCACAGTGAAGTTGGAAAGCCCTCAATTCCGTAGGTGGGCAGTACAGCCACAATCAAATATCCACCGACACTTTCCTTCCATCATGTTAAATATCTTGGTAATAAAGAACAAAACACGTGTATGATTTTGCAGCACCTCATAATAATAATTGAGGGGGTTGAGTTGACGTAAGGTGTTGTTGTATTAATATATTTTGATATGATACTGATATATTTGCACGATGGAAGGAAAGTGTCGGTGGTTATTTGATTGTGGCTGTACTTACTATTTTCAGCTCTAAAAGTGGGTTAGGTGTCCTCGCGAAGAAAGGTGTTATATGAAGCAATTGTTATGTTATATACGAGTATGCACCCGGCAATGCATAACAGGATAATTACGCAATTCATTGAGTGTAATTAACGAGGACAATAATATTTCTTATTAATTATGGTTTTTAATTGCTATTCGGCAATAAACTTTTTTTAGAGGTTGGGATGAAAATGGGATGCAATCATACTGGCCCAGGTGCGCTTAAAGTTTTGTATTTACTATAACTTGCTATATTGACAAGAACACACACACACACACACACACACACACACACACACACACAGACATATACCCATACACACCGACACACACACACACATTCACCACTCGGCAGGCTGAAGTTGGCATCCAGCTGACGGCAAATAAAGATGTTATTATTATTATTATTATTATTATTATTAATGTAGTACCCAGTTCGCCAAGCCCCTCACACACCCTCTATATAGAATCACTTGTTGTTGTTATATAAGCCTTTCTTTGTTGGTCAACCTTTACACAGCTGCTGCTAATATGACATAGTGCCGATTCCACAGTCGTTTGTAGTGGTTTGTAAGCATGCAAACGAAAGAATCTTAGCCGTGTAAATGACTTATGGCTGATTATTTAATGAATTTGGTAAGTAAACTATCCAGTGATCATCATAATTTAACTGTTGGATAGATTTCGTGAATGTGGATAATCAGTTTTTGAAAAATAATGAAGCCTTACGAGTGTGGTTGGGGAGGATCATAACAAACCAAAGCCACTGTGGAATCGGACCATAGTGCCGTATGCAAGAACAAACAAACAAATATTCATGGTGTTGACGGTGGCGTGGTATACATGTAGGTACGATGACTCCAAAGATGCACTATGATCGTCGACACTATGGATATTCTTGCATGCGGCCCATAGTAATAGTTACAAGTCTGGCCAACTAAATTTGTCGTACAGCCACAATCAAATAACCACCAACACTTTCCTTCCATCGTGCAAATAAATCAGTATCATATCAAAATATAATCATGCAACAACACCTTACATCAACTCAACCCCCTCAATTTATTATTATTATTATGAGGTGTTGCAAAATCAAACACGTGTTGTTATTTATTTCCAAGATATTTACTACGATGGAAGAAAAGTGTCGGTGGATAATATTTGATTGTGGCTGTACATACATTAGTCTTTCCTCGTTTCATTTTCATGACTATTTCCTTTAAATGGTGTTTGGGTCTTTTGTGACTTCGAGGTTTTATAGATTCAGCCTACATACATTGTTACTGGATTGTATGGAAGATCAAACAAGAAAAAATATAATAATAATAATAATAATAATATTAATAATAATAATGATAATAATAACAATAATGGTAATAATAATAATATAATAATAATGATAATAATAATAATAATAATAATAATAATAATAATAATAATAGTAATAATAATAACAATAATAATGAGCACGATGAATTATATTGGAGTTTATTTGATCGTGTGGTATATAGGAGGTCCCTCACGTTTTCTTAAATATATCTGGTATTGGTTATTACAATTTACTAATGAAGAAAACTAGTACCAGGCCAGATAAGACATACTGAATCCGAGATAGTACTATGGGCCACAAGAATTCGTACACACGCTGCTGTTGTTTTCGAGGGTTTGTAACATAGTATATATAGGAAATGTGAGATATACGTAACTCCAATACAACATTATAGTCAGGTTTGTTGGTTTTTTGCAATCACCGAGTCACTTGGTAGACCGACCATTCATTGCACTACTTCCAGAATAATGACCTTTCGTTCCATATAGCCTGTGTAAGAATTCCTGTAGCCAACTGTACAAGCACAAGTATGTAAGGCAATTCCCTGACCAACCTACATAATTTTTGACATCCATTATGTTTATGACATTGATGATGTTATTAATATTTATTATTTTAGTGTCTTAGCGTAAATAATAAACTATACTATTATTTTGATATGGATGTTGTGCTTGATTTAAAGTTTATATTAAAAAATGTTAATGTATAGCGTTTAATCACGTTTGTATTTAAAATATTGTATATATTATTATTAATATATTGTACCATATGTGTGTATGGGTGTGGGTTTGGTTTAAAATTTCATATGCATAATTATAACAATGCATATATATAATAGTTGAAGATATATAAAATTTGGAGCCCTTGAAGTACGTGACTCTTGTGGTGGAGTAAAAAATAATATATGCATTCGTGAATACTGCGCAAATTAGCGGCCATGTTTTGACTTTTTTTAATTACGGAATATACACAGTAAAATGAGACCGCATTTTCCATGAATAAGTACTTAATCCGATTCACTGTTAAACCCTAAACTAAAAAATGAGCTCCGGAATCCCCTAACCTCCACCATACATTCATGCATCCCTACACATACAGTATACATATATATACTTATACTTATATTTATACTTATACTTATATTAATACTTATACATGCATGACCTATACTTGAGTTCAGTCCTTCCATATTACTGACTAACTAATTATTATGAGTAGATTTGGAGTCGACTACAGTGTGATATGTATAGTTGCAAATAAAAGGTTCCTTATGCATGAAGCCATTATTACTGTTCACATTTTTTTCGTTCAGTAATGTACACTCAAGCTCGTAAATTTGCAACCACGTACAGTACTTAGATGTTTATCTCATTTGAGCTGGTAACATTGATTGGGGAGGAATCAGAGTAGGTGGAACTTAGGAGAGCGTCATAATACAATCTTTCGCCTACACAGTGTTACCAGCTCAGATGACATAAACATCAAGGTACGTGGTCGCGAATTTACGATCTCGAGTGTACCTACTTCTGATTCACTCATACACATTTCTATCTACTCGAGAAATATATATGGCAGTTACTAAACGTCGTACTGTGATTATTTTATATATATATATATTATTTGATTACACTTTTTTTTCGTATGATAAATTTACAAACAACTCTACTACATTGGGTACTAAAACTTCACAAAAAAAACTCCTTCTCTGGAATCAATGTTGTTGTAGTATTGGATATATTCCTTCCGGTCCTTCTCTCTGACGTTGGTTTGCAGGTTGAGAATCGTGACGTGTGTTGTTGTTGTCGATGACCTGAACCAAGTGAAGCCTGTATATGAGGGAAAATGTACTCTCTTGTCCTTCAATAATTCTCGATAACCTTAAGGGGGTAATTCGCTTTTGTTAAATTGGAGCTCCTCTATTCCTCCAAAGTATGTCAGGAAACAGGACCTGAAGAACAAAAATAATGGTGTTCTGTTGCTTGGAATAGTTTGGAGGATTCAGTTGCTCCAGAATTATCAACATAAAACTTACTTCTCCTTAATGATTAGGCTTGAGAGTAAAACCGTGTATAATGCATAGATTTTAAATAGATAATCGTCAGAGTAACTACATGTAAATATGATTGCCCTATCGCGGTGAAAATTTTGAGCCCATGGAACGAGTCTACGAAGAATTTGAGCTATAAAGTTCACCATTGTTATCGCATCTTGTTTTTTTTTTACAGTTTTCATACAATAAGGATAAACAATTGAGGGGACAGTACACTTTTGGTATACAGGACTTCCTTGATTCCTCCAAAGTATGTCAGGAAACAGGACCAGATTAAGAAAAATAATGGTGGCTTTTTGCTTCGAATAGTTTGGAGGAATCAGTTACTCCAGATTTACCAACACTGTACTACCCCCTTAATTACACAGGAGGAGAAAATCGAGTTGCTCATGTGGTCCATATCTTATGTCTGTGGCTGTACGAGTCAAGTATACCTGTACATGAACCCAAACAATGTTCCAGAATAATGTGCTGTAGAGTATATATAAATATATCATACATTCGTGTATGCATTAATTCACGCATAAACTGAATGCATTTAATTCGCAAATAAATAAATAAATAATCCATGCATGCATATATTGTCATAAAAAACATACCGGAAAACTATATATATACTTGGATTCATTTAGTTTTGTGTTAATGATGCACATGCAAATTATTAGTTGTATTTATGTAGTTTTTGCAGAGTATATTATTCGACCCCGAGGGA